>CM039513.1:2169097-2198283 GCA_022432975.1 Begonia masoniana | reverse complement strand
AAAAAAAAAAAAAAAAACCCCCCCCATTGTAGAGTAAACAAAATCAAAAAAAATTACCAGGAGCAAGAAAAACAGGAGATTAGGCAAGCATTTTGAAACCTATTGATAAACACAGTAAGATTTTTTCTCAGAAGAAAATGAAAATCCCAGCTAAATACGCGTCTATTTGGGGCTTAAAAAACGGAGATTTACAAACTAGCAAACGGAAAGAAGCTCTATTAATCCGCCCATTTTCTCGAAACACAAATTCCAGCAAAAGAAAAGGGGAAAACCTGGTTTGGGGAAATCGGGAACGACGCGAATATTACTTTTGATGCCATAGACGCGAGGATCTTCATCTTTACAAGCCGACATTGTCTCCGTTCCAGTACAAACAAAAGCAAAATCCCCCTCTCAATCTCTCTCTCTCTCTCTCTCTGAACTCCTATGTAGAAGAATCCAAAAACCAGTTCTAAATCTAAGTACTCCCGCCGAGCGAGAGGACTCGACAACAAAGGAGACAGCGATGGATGAGAGAGGAAGGAGAGAGGAGGAAGTGGGAGGAAATAAGTATTTATAGTGAGAGAGTGAAGAGCACCCTGCACGAGACGAGAATTAAGACGAAAGCCAATAAATTTACATTATTTTAAATATTTACAATTTAAGAGAAAATATAAATTAAACTTCATATTTGGATTTTATTTTTACACAAAATGCAAATTTATTTTTTTAATTTTGTTCATTTATTTAATTTTTATATTTTTTTGGCTTAGACCCAATTTGAGTCGATTTTTTTTTATTAATTTTAGTTGATTTAAGCTCAATTTGACTTAGTTTTTATTTGGTTTTTTTAATTTTTAAAATTAAAAATATATAAATATTATAATATCGGTATGATTTGATAATATGATTAAAAAAAAATTGAGACTGATATAATTTGTTCGCAGTGTAAAGTTTAACGTTTATTTTATTAAAAAATTAAGATTTAAGTTGAACGAATTTCTAATTTTTGAGTTTTATTTTGTCTTATAATTTATTATGATTTTAAAACATATATTTAAATATATTATTTATATATTTATGAAAGTTGTTAATGATAGAGAAAAAGACAACGTAATAATCCTAAAGATTCATTATATTCCAAAGATTCATTAATTTTTAAAAATTATCTCGAAGAGAACTTTTCAAAAAACTGTTTTCAACAATTGATTATTAAATCCAAATTCAAGTTCTATGCTAGCTGATTGAAGTTTATAATTTTTTTTTTTTTTTGTGAAAATAATTATTATATATTTTTTTATTTTAATCTATGAAAATAATCTTTTAGTGAGAGTTATGGAACAAAAATATAATTATATATTAAAATAATGCTAATATTGAAATTTGACTAAATGTGGTGGAGAAGAGTATGGGTGAGAATCGGTTTTGTTAACACCAAAAACTAAACCGAATTGAACCGAAAATATATGTTCGGTTTGGTTATTTGAAACTAAAAACCGATTTTGGAATCGAACCGTGAATTTTTAGTTTAGTTCTCAATTCCTTCTTTTAAAAATCGATGAAAACCGAACCGAATTGAATTTATAATTTTTTTAATTTTATATTGAAAATTAAAAATAATAGACTTAAATCGTTCAAAATCAATCCGAACAGAGTTTAAAACTGGACAAAACCGACCCAAAATTCAAATTTAAAATGAAAAAATCGAGAATCGAAACCGAACCAATGAGAACTGAAAATTGGACAAAAACCAAACCAAAAACTTAGGTTCTCCTCGGTTCGGTTTCAATTTCTTTTATCCAAAATCGAACCGACTCAATTCAGTTCCAATGTTGCCCAAAACCAAACTGACTCGAACTGAACTAATTCCACTCTTAAAGAAGAGAACAAGACGCTATTGCCTAAATTCTAGGTGGGAGTTAACTTGTAAAATTCTAATTTTCATGTGTAATATAATATTATTTGTTCTTGTATGGTCTTAAGCACGATTCTCATGCTACGGTAGTTTTTTTAAATAATTATTTTTAGCTATATTTTTAAAGTAAACCTCTAAAAAGAAAATAGTTTGGTAAATTAAATTTTTTAAAATTATTTATCAATTTTAATTATTTAAAAATTATAATGTTTAATCAAGAAAACAAAATTTAAAATGCTTCATTTTTCTAATTTCTTAAATATTTTTGTAGAATTAAAAAATACTTTTATTTTTATTTCATTCCTTAAAATTATGAAATCAACGCTTGTCACGTTCTAAAATCAATCTCTAGACAAAATAATTAATAATATTTATGACAGAAACTTTTATCAGCATTTAATTCTCTCGACCTTGAAAAAGTGTTTGTCCCTAACTCATTTATTTATATATTCACAGCTCAAGAATAAAAGTTAAAAAGACGCAAGAATCGACGTATACGTACATAAATGAAAGTATTTATGTACGTATACCGTATTTATGTATACGGAAGTACATACGAATTTATATAAATGTAAATGTATGGGACAATGAGACGTTGCTTTCAAACGTGAGAGGTAATATTCTATGAACAGCGCTCGTTACTTTCACGGTTACCCAAATATCTTTTCCTTTAATTGTATTTTATGCTGCATTTATTTAATACCAACTTTTTGTACCTTCTTTTCACATGCTTACAATTTTATTTTTTTAAAGGATTTTTTTAAATTTAAATCTCAAAGATTAGGTTATTTTTTAAAAAA
Organism: Begonia masoniana; assembly: GCA_022432975.1. Classification (NCBI taxonomy): domain Eukaryota; kingdom Viridiplantae; phylum Streptophyta; class Magnoliopsida; order Cucurbitales; family Begoniaceae; genus Begonia; species Begonia masoniana. Next base: position 2,195,589 of record CM039513.1, on the reverse strand, counting down.
AAATTCACTTAAAGCATATGAAATAGGCAATTTGAACCTTATTCGGATTAGATACCGGCCTCTTTTTTTTGTAATTAATTTAAAAAGAAATATTAAACGATATTTAATTTACTTAAAATTTTTACCACATATTTATCACATCATGGGAAGATAATTTGAAATTTTTCGTGATTTTCTAACACTTGTACGATTTATTATAATTTTAGTTAATTATTTTATAACATAATTATAATAAATCGTACAAGTGTTAGAAAATTACGAAAATTTTTAAATTATCTTCTCATGATGTAGTGAATATGTGGTAAAAATTTCAAGTAAATTGAATATCGTTTAGTATTTGTTTTTAAATTAATTTTTAAATTTTAAAAAAATATCAAACGATATTCAATTTACTTGACATTTTTACTACATGTTTACCATATCATGGGAAGATAATCTGAGCATTTTCGTGATTTTTTAAGACTTGTAGGATTTATTATAATTGTTTTATAAAATAATTAACTAAATTTATAATAAATCGTACAAGTGTTAGAAAATCACGAAAAATTTTCAATTATCTTCTCATGATGTGATGAATATGTGGTAAAAATTTCAAGTAAATTGAATATCGCTTGATATTTATTTTTAAATTATAATATTAATATATGATCCTGACCATATCCAACTAGAATTCGAGTCCTGCCGGACTGTTACAACATGTAATATTTCCCTTAAATTAAATCAAATGGTTATAGTTTCTTATCAATATCCTAAGACAAGACAACAACGTGACAATTTCAAAAAATTATGACATAGGCTAGTAATATTATAATACGATTAATGAATTAACAAACTTGTTTTAAATAATATATTAATTTTTCACGTGTGGTGTGTCGTGTCCACATTTTCTGTTCACATTAACAAAGTTGTAACTAATTAAGATTAAAAAAATTAGATGACACGCTTTGTTACATCTTTTCTTCCGTTTCATGTTGTGTTTTTTTTATACATGGAAACTTTGGAGTATAAAATTGAATTTAAACAAGTATTAACATATCTAAAGAATTACCAAAACCAATAAACGTTTTAATTGTGAATTTATATAATTAATAATTAATTTTAATTATTTATAATTTATCATACTAATTATATTAATTAATTATGAATAATATTATGTTTATTTTTTAATTATATATTCTAACGTGACAAAGATTAATTGATGCAGTTACAATTTTTGTCCTGTGACATAATTGGAATTTAGGGTAAAGTGCAATTTGACCCCTACAACTAGGTGAAATGTGCAATTTACACCGTAAACTTCGATAATAGGCAAGAACAACCTTAATGTATTGATCATGGGCAATATGGCCCTTACCGTCATATTTTCCATTAAAAAGTAACATTTTTTCACTTGTTCATTTTTTTTTTCCCGAAATGCTCCTCACTGGACCGAACCGGACCAGACCGGTTCGGCTAATTCTACTCTAATTTTTTTTTAATTCTTATTTCTCGAAAAAGAGAAGACAGTGGAATATAATTAAAAAAAAAAACATAGTGCAATTAGCCGAACCGGTCCAGTCCGGTTCGGTCCAGTGAGGGATATTTCGGAAAAAAAAAATTAACAAGTGAAAAAATGAACAAGTGAAAAAATGTTACTTTTTGATGAAAAATATGACGGTATGAGTCATATTGTCCATTATTGATACATTAAGGTTGTTTTTACCTATTATTCAAATTTACAGTGTAAATTACTCATTTCACCTAGTTGTAGGGATCAAATTTCAATTTAGCATAGAATTAAATTCAAACAATAGACGTAACATTATTAAATAGTGCCAATTGTTGCAGTTAATAGAGTTGTTCTGTCCTCGGATGAGTAACCAGACATAAATCTCCCAAGCTTTGGTGGGTCCTACAACATAACACTAACACTTACTTTCTCTCTCCAGAAAGCCCCCAAAAAAATAAACTTATTACAGAGAAGTAGAGCACGTGACGATCACGTGGCCAGGTCGAATTGATCAGCTGACGCGGCATATCGTAAGCCGTGTCGTGATTCGCTGGTTGTTCCTTACGCGTACGGCAATGATCCTCTCGCGTGTCCACAGTCGACATTACTGACTGGGTGGGCTCCACCGACCCTACTGCCCCCGATCACACTTCCTCCGTTGATCCTCGAAAATTATTAATATTTTTCTAATACAAAGAATTAATTAATTACACATATATTAGCATTTATTATTTATTATGTCATGTTTTTGCGAATTAATTTATTTTTATTATGAGAAATATAAATTAAATAAAAAAAAACAATTTTTTGTCTACCAATCCCTACCGACATTCCCTTCTTTGTCGTTCACTCATGTATTCGACATCAAGCTATTTTTTTGGATATATTAATTAAAAATGGAAAAAATGAAGAATAGGAAAGATGGGGAAGAAATAGGGTAGGGCCTAGGGAGATGTAGGGAAGGAGGGTATTCCAAAATCAGGAGAGAGAAGGGAGGATGTATAGAGAGAGAAAGTAGGCACATAAATGGAGTATCTTCTTGGAAGATACACCCAAGATCTTCCTGTCCCCACTCACCCATCAATGCTCTTCCTATTCTTATTGCTTAGGCCAACCCTTTCTTTTTTTTTTTTTGTACCCTAAAATAAATATTTTTTTTTTAAAATTTCATGAAATTAAATTATTTTTGAGAGATGACTTCATTTATAAACATAGAAAAAGATGAAGAACCCAACTTTTTAAATAAATTGCATTTTATTTTATTAAGGATAAATTACAAAAAAAAAAACTATGAACCATGCGTTCATTAACAAAATAACCTTTAAATTATGTTCGTTAACAAAATACACATTAAATTGTCAGTTTACTGACAAAATAAATCATTCTCGAGCAATACACTTAAAGTGCTGAGAACAAGAGTTTGTCTCTCAAGGACGAGATTTATTTGGTTAACAAAAAATGATCACATAGTTCAAAATTTTTCTTGTAATTTACTCTTTTATGCACTACATGTAAAGTGTTTGGGTCGGCCTAATCGGCCTTGGAGTGGATCAGGACCCGACTTTATCGAGCACGTGGGGGTGGCCGCCGGTTAAAAATAAGTTTGAGCCCGACTTAGGAGTTGAGGCGGCATTTTCTATAAGTAAAATACCTTAATCTCTCAAAGTTGTAGGATTTTTCGATTGATTAAAGACATAATGTATTTATTTTAAAAAAATGTATGATAATTTGATTAAAGCATAATGTATAATAATTGACGTTACTTTTTTAGAGTATGAACAATATTTAATAAAAAACAGAAACTATAATACAATTTGTAGAAGTAGATGTCTTCTATTTGACCTAATCAAAATACCTAGAAAGCTCTTTTAACTTTTAAATGATTTTGCCAAAAGTTTAAAATTAGTTATTTTTAAACTAAGCTAATTTTGATTTATTCTCGATTCGTTTACATTAAATTGAACATTGTATGAATGAGAATGACAAATTGGACGATTATCGTTCTTTCCCCTTCTTTGTTGTCTATCTTGTTTTAAATCCAAATCGACCGTATTAACTTAGTTAACAAATAACTAATATTGTAATCAATCGAACTAGAGAAATCTAATGGGGAAAATAAATAAAGATATTTTATTTTCATCTTGTTTGTGTGACAATCCGTCTTGCAAAGACAAAAACGATCAAATATCTGGTAATTGTAAAAGTCTAACTCATATTATAAGAGTGAACAAGATTGCATTGCTTAAAAGTATTGAAATTCAATAGTTCATAAATAAAGTTCTCTTTCCAATCTAATACGACACGTTTGGAGTAAAACCTTTCATCTTGTTATAAATAATACTGTACTAACGAGATCAAAACTTTATAAAATAATATCATAACCAAAATAGAAAAAAAAAAATTCAAATGAAATGTGGTTGAAAAGGACGTCATAGGAAAGATTGTTGTATTTTGCCCTATAGACAATGACAACTTAAGGTCATGTTATTGTAAGGTTTTAACTCATATCAGCTGACTGTATAATCACTACATCACTTGATGATTGTGTAATTGAACGACTCATCATAGTATAATGTATTTTAATAGTGTGGAGTTCAGCTTAAAGTGCATAATATTGTTCTAACGACATCGATACTTCAAAATTTGATAAATCCACGATATAACTTAAATTGTGAATTATGTTTATATAGATGGTAGCGATAGAGGAACAATATCCTAAACCTTGACGTAGGGGTTTTATAATGTTTTGCTATTGCAACGTAAATACGCTCTTACTATTGAATTTTTAATCTATTGAAATTGAAGCGAAACCCTAGTCCGCTCTTTCGCCAAAAGAAGCTACGATAATCTAAATTACGAGGCAAAGTAATCGACTACCTGCACTTGGACAGAAAGACCCCGTGAAACTTCAATGTTTTTTGGGATTGACTTTGGGCCTTTTTCGGCACACCTTAAGTGAAGGGCAAAGAAGCCCCTTCTAGGGAGGACCGAACCATCAATGACATACCACTCTTCTCTACTGGTGCGCCCCCATGGCGGCACAACCGCACACAACGTGCACGATAACTGCCTACACTGCCGCACGCCCACTGCCCCAATGTAAGAGGTATTGCTTCCTTCCCTCCCTTGCACAGTGGTTTACTTCAGCATCTTTAGCCCTGTCATGGTCATACCCTTACTGATGTCTTCTTTCCTAAAAACAAGAACGTACAAAAAAAAAAAAAAAAAAAACCCAATAAAATGTCTAAATTACAACTAAATTTTGTTAATTATTAGATTTTTTTTAATAGTTTGTTGTTCTGGTCTTATCTTTAATTGTCTAAAGTTGTTTTTGTATATTCTATGACATAATATTTTAATTTATAATTTTAAAATTATTCTCTCCTTATTTATGATGGAAAACATACATTTTTTTTATATAAATTAATCGCATCAATTAACAAACACGACACCAACTGATTACTTAACATAAGTTGCTTATCGTTCATCCTTAAAAATAAAACACAACGGAAAAAAAAAACAATCGAATCGTAACATATTACGGTTAGATAATAGAAATTCACTACTGAAAAACTAAAATTTATTTTAAAACCCTAAAATAGATTTAAAAATCATAATCTTTTCCGAAACTTTCATCATACGACAAGTTCTTCTTCCCGTGCAAACAAAATTCAGATCGACGAACATTAATCAATAAAATCGTATTACGAATTATAAAGTAATAGACATAAGATATTGGGGATTATGATGAACTCAACCCCCGTCACCTCCTTAATTTGAGGAAACTACTTTGTTATCATGTTTCAAGCAAATAAAGAAAGACTAAACCATTACATATATTATAATATAGTGGGTTTGTACCTAAAAAGCATACAATAAATTAATTAATTATAGGTTTAATTATTGTGCTGATCAAACCCATTTTGTCATTTACCAGTGCCGCCAGCACCAATAACGTGACAAGTATTATTAATTAATTTAACAGTGAGTTTAGGCCTAATATTTAATCATAAAAATATTATTTATTTTTTGACAAATTCAATCTTTGAAGAATATGTGCACATTTTTGTCTTCAACGTTCATCATTAAATGTGAACGCTTTGATTAATTGATTATAAATTAATGTCACTAACTATGATGGTTGTTGTCTTAGAACAAAAAGACTTGTGAGACAGGAATTTATAATTTTTTTTTTAAATTTTAAATACAAGAATATTCTAGCTACTCTTGGTAATGTTTGTATGCTAATTATTATTTTAAATACAAGAAAAGAACATTGCGTCGGCAAGGAAAGAGGAAACCTCATACCGGGATCTCCCACAGACGCAGAAAGACAACAGACTGTAAAGCGAAAGAGGAGAAGAGAGGAGGAGGAGGCTTGTGAAGGGCATTAATGGCTGAATATAAACGTTACAGTCCAGTTATATCTCAACTTTGAGGCAGGAAACTCGGTCCTCAGAGCTCAAACTGGTCATATATCTTATTAGTGAACCGAACCGGTTCGTTCCGGTTCTAAACCGGTTCTGACTCAAGTGCAGGGGCATTTCAGAAATAAAAAATAGACACGTGAAAAAAAAATATGACGATATGGGGGTAAATTACTCATTATCAATATATTAAGGATGTTTTTATCCATTATTCGAGTTTACGGTGTAAATTGTCGTTTTCACCTAATTATAGGGGCCAAATTATATTTTACCTTTGAATTTAATATGGACTTTGAATAATGCAGCTATTTATTTATGGAAAATTAAAAAAAAAATTATTCTTTTAAACATATAACCAAATTATTAATTAGATAAATAAAACATTATAATTTATTATTATTTTAATAAATATTTGGTAGATCAGCAATAATGGGTTTTGTTTAGATGGTTCAAGTGATGGGCTTAAAGTGTGTTATTTAGACAGGTTGTTTGAGCTGGGCCTAACCAAAGTCCAATGCTCCAAAGAAAATATCATTTTAAAAAAATTATATTTTTGCCAAATTTGGAATTGCTTCCATGTTCGATGAACCTCGTCGTCTTTCTTTTAATACTGCAATGAATCTTAGTTCATGAATATTCTACCCAGAAAAATAAAATTTTCGTACGTTTTTGTGGTGCTCTGTCTGCAACAGCAAATGTCTGTCCAAACGATGCCATCCATAACAGCAATAATAAACCGCGCCACCATTTCTCGCCACGTGGCTGTCATCGGCGCCGGGGCGGCCGGTCTGGTAGCCGCTCGTGAGCTCCGGCGGGAAGGCCACAGTGTGGTGGTATTCGAGCGAGGCGACCAGGTGGGTGGCACCTGGGTGTACACACCCAAGGTTGAGTCCGACCCACTTGGTTCCGATCCTCATCGAGCAGTGGTCCACTCTAGCCTATACCAATCGCTCCGGACCAATTTACCCAGAGAGGTGATGGGTTTTCGCGATTACCCATTTGTGGATCGGAGCGAGGAGAGAGATAGAGATTGCAGAAGGTATCCGGGACATAGAGAGGTTTTGATGTATTTGAAAGATTTCTCGAGGGATTTCGGAATTTGTGAATTGGTTAGGTTCGAGACGGAGGTGGTGTTTGTTTCTCGAGAAAATGGCGGAAAATGGAAAGTCAGGTCGAGAAACAGAGGAGTCGAGGTCAGCGTCGATGAGATTTACGATGCTGTGGTGATTTGCAATGGCCATTACACTGAGCCTCGAATTGCTCCAATTTCGGGTAATTGCATGAAATCAAACTTGGATTCTTGCCTATAAACTGAAAATTCTTGAAGAATTTCTGTCTGATTTACAGGTTCTACTCCAAATTTTGTGCAGGAATCTCTGCTTGGCCTGGAAAGCAGATGCATAGCCACAATTATCGTCTTCCAGAGCCGTTTCGAGATCAAGTATATAACCAGTTTCTGCATTAGTATGAACTTATTGAATGTGCTTTCGGGCTGCATTATCTGGTTATTCTCATTGGATGCATCTATGGATTTGTAGGAGGAAGTCAGTTTAATCAATTTAGTTTCAAATGTTCTTCAACTTATAGCCTCATTTTCCAAAATCTATGTTAGTTATATTAGCATAGTTTTACATTATCTGAAGCGTTTCGATAGGTCGTGGTTTTGATAGGGAATGCGGCAAGTGCGGTCGACATTTCGCAGGACATCGCACGAGTTGCCAAAGAAGTCCATGTTTCGTCTCGGTCGGCTCCCGAAGCGTCATTCGGTCAAGGCACTGAATTTTTTACCAACATATGGCATCATCCCATGGTGTGATATTACTGAGCTCGTATTGAATTTTAAGTTTCTTACCCATTGTCAATATGCATTTACTTATGACCTGCAGTCTGCAGATCGAGAGTGTCCACAAGGATGGTAGTGTCGAGTTTGAAGACGGGACCATCATCGTCGTTAATGTCATTTTGCACTGCACCGGGTCAGTATATTCGATCAACGAGTCAAATTTTTGGCTGTAAAACTTGATTTTGTGACATTGTAAGCTCTCTTTGAAGGTACAAATACCATTTTCCGTTTCTAGAAAGCAATGGCATCGTGAATGTCGACGACAATCGTGTGGGGCCGCTATACAAGCACGTTTTCCCCCCGGCTTTGGCTCCATTTCTCTCCTTTGTTGGATTACCATGGAAGGTCTACATTCCTCTCGATTACTTGTCTATGTTATTAGTTTTGAGTTTAATGAATTCTTGGATCTTTCTTTTTAGGTTGTTCCTTTTCCTTTGTTCGAATTCCAAAGCCAGTGGATTGCTCGAGTTTTGTCTAATCGAGTATTGCTCCCTTCGCCGGAGACGATGATGGATGACGTTGAAACGTTTTATGCGATGCTCGATGCTTCTTCCACTCCGAAACGATACACTCATAACATGTCTGCCTATCAGGTAAAATTCTATTTGTATTTTCATAAACATGTTCCCAAATTATTTATAGTTAGCTTATGTCGTTGCGATCGATAATGCGATATATATATGAATCATAAGCATAGTCGATTGTCTATGCATGTACGATTCTGCATTTGGAAGTGAACTAGTTTTAGATTCGAGTTTTGACAAATCTACGCCAGCGTATTCGGGCGTGCTCAATTGTGCAGTGTGAGATACATATGATGCCGTATCGGTATTGGATACGACGTTATATAGTTATAGGGACTGCGAGTAATAGTGATTTCTATTAAGTTAAGCATATGATTAAGGTTAGTTGGTGTCACAATTTTCAGTTTGAGTACAACGATTGGGTGGCCGAGCAATGCAGGAGCCCGGCCACAGAAGAATGGAGGAGGAAGATGTACTTGGATGCGTCGAAGAACAGGATGGCTAGACCCATCACCTATCGGGATGAGTGGGATGACCAAGATTTGATTGCGGAAGCGAATCTTGATTTCGAGAATTGCATTACTAAAGCCAATCTGGCCTAGAATTAAGTTCATTTATCGATGAAATTATTATAATGAATTATAAATAAAATTATTCATACAAGAAGATGAATGACACATGAACGAACATTTTAAATTATGTGTACGAGCGTACAAATTTTGTGTACATTTTGATATGTCAAATGATGATCATTATAATTAAAGTGTAATTAACGTAATAAATTATAAATTATTTTTCGTAACGAGCTAATATTTGTTAAAGTTTATTATAATGACATAAGCATCTATGTATGTTACATTATTACGTGACATCCATACGAAAAAAAAAAAATTTAAATCAAGAGGAAGAAGACCTTGAATTTAGGAGAAGGGTGACCTCTGAGGAACACCCTTCCGCCGGTTAATGGCGACACCGATCCCTGCTTCCGGCGAACGTCTCTGTTTACTCAAAAGCCGAGCCGTCGGGTTGCCGTAGCTACGCTTCTTCTTGGTGAAATCGGATACGGAAAACGAACTTAAAGCTTTGCAGCTCAGTCTCGCCGGCACGGCCGCACTGCCACTCGGATCCGAACTAGTCGACGAAGATAGAGACCCCGGTGAGTCAAAGTCCGAGTCAGAGAAGTTCTGGCTGGCACATTTTCTGGTAGAAGACGGAGAAAAATCACAGCCATGGAGGTCGTGTTGGATTCCGTTTTCGCTGGTAATCAGGTAATGAACCTGAAAAAGATGAAGATAGTTTAGCGAGAGATGAAGAGGAAGCACAAATGGCGGAGATGGGAATTCGTGGAAATGGAAAAACCTTGCAGGAGAGAGAACAGAAGAAAAATGGACGTTGGAGGCTTCTATCGCAGTTGTTGCAGAATTTTCCCGAGCCTCTAAATGGCTTCGATATAGGCCTCTCATTCAGAAACACCACTTTCTCACTGTTTGTTGTGTATGGCTGAGTAATCCAAAACAGTTTAACTTAGAGAGAGAGAGAGAGAGAGAGAGAGAGAGAGCTTGAAAACATACTTGAACAGATGAGCAATTCATCAATTTCTGAGCATCACACAACCTCAAAACATCACGATAAACGTATCGTCTAATCTGAGGAAGAAGACGACGAAAACCCAGATGAAAAGCTGAGCTTAAAACACAGCTTAACGTCAAATCAACCTACTTATAATTAAACTTAAACTAAATCCAGGACCTGTACGAGAGTATGACGGCGATGCAGAGGCAAGCAATGGGCGCAAAAGCTGGCGCAACAGTCCAAGCAAAACACGTTCTTCTCGTTCTTCTTAACAGACTGATGAGTTGAACAAGAACTGAAGAATTTCTCTTCCAAAAGAGCTTCCAGCCACCGAGGAACAGAATTATACTTCATACCCAACTCTCAAAAACCCAACGAAACCTACTTTTTCCAGAGAAACTTTGAGTTCGAAACTGGATTCCAACCTATATACGTACAAGATTGTATAGAGAGAGAGAGAGAGAGAGAGAGATGCTAGACGTAGCGTAGACTGTGGCTACAAGTATTACTGTCTGTTGCCAATGTGAAAGCATCGAATGTAACCAAGTGTGTGATCAGCTAGCCATGGAGGTTGGCCTTCATTTAAAGCTCTGAACAGAAGCGTTGTGTCCTCTAATTTAAATATTACGTTGAATTATTCAGTGACATTATTCCTATTAATCTACCGTCTAATTTATAACTTATCGTTTTAAGAGTCAATAATTTAGATTTTACCGTCAATTTATCTGTTAAATTTCAACACTAGTATATTATGTTTTTTTATTTACTAAGATGTTTTAACCTAATTTTTTAACTTCTCCAACATTTAGAACTCTAGCATGCTATAGACGAAGTTCAAAGTCGCTGGATAAAATATCAACACAATTTGAAATGGTTATAAATTGCAGAAATGATTAGAAATCAGATTAAAACACTTGCTAAATATAATATGTAACATATATGTGTTGAATTTAACAGATAAATTGATGACAAAATCTAAATTTTTAATAGCAGAAAAATAAAAATTTAATTTAAAAAAAAAAAAAACCAGTTGAGCGTATAATAATCTATGATATTTTTTAGTACAAAGAATTTAAAATATACGTATATTCGTATATTTTTAAATACGAACCTACTTGGATTTTGTAGTTGAAAAGTATGAACAATTTACTATGCATCACAGAACAGAGCATGCGTAATATTTAATTTCCATGTGCTGAATTCCAACACCTATTTCTATAGGGTGTGGTCTAGTCGTTGTTTGGAAATAAAGACGACATGTCGAGTCTTATAATCTAATTGGTGGGGGTTTTAAATGTGGGGTGGGGGACCCCTACAGATTCAGCTAGTGAAAAAGATGAGCGGTCAATGATGAGGTTGAATCAGAGAAGTCAATGGAACAAATACGTTTTTATGGATACTGTCGCCTGCAGGGAAGCAGCTCTCCTTAAATAGCCGCCTTGGTTTTTCAGTTCTACACGGCTGTGTTTTGGTGCTGGTTCCTCAAATCACAGCCGTCCGTCCATCTCATGATCTATGTATTCAATCTTTTTTACTATTATTATTTTTGTCACTTAAAAAATTTAGATATTCCCTTAATTTAATATGTTAATTTCAATGCACGTGATAATTTTTTTTTAGAGTTTTTACCAAAAAAAAAAAAATAATAATAATAATAATAATAATCTCAAACTTTTAATACTAACCATTCACACCTTAAACTATTAAAAACCTAATAAAACAAATTTTGCCAGTCGGTCGATTTCCATGTGTTCTAAAAAAACGCCATAGAACGGACGGTCGTCCGTTATTTCCAGTGTCACGTGGCACTTGAAACATCGGATCAGACTCAAAGGTTGGATGTAGACACCCTTCTTTGTTGCACGTGCGGTGCACAAGAACGGTCGGCTGTTTCCGGAGAACAGCCGACCGTTCTCACCAAACAGCCTACCGTTCTTCGAAAACAGTCGTCCGTTCCGCGAAAACAACGGACCGTTTCGGGATATTGACCATCTGTTGGTAAACTGAGGGTGGAGAATGGCCGGACGTGAAAGATCGAGATTGTCTAAGAGGGGGGGGGGGGGGGGTGAATTAGACCTTTTTAAATCTTTTAATCTAACAGCAAACAAACAAACAATAAAAATAAAAGAGAGAGAAAAAAAAAACCAACACACGAGTTTTTACGTGGTTCAGCCAAAACCTGTCTACATCCACGCTTCAAGGTTTCCCCCTTGAAGATCCTTAACCTTCTCCTCACGAGAAAACAAAATCGAACTTCCGGGTGTCGATCTACTGCCTTACACAGATTCTGGATTGCTCTTCACAGGCGACAATCCACTGCCTTTACAGAAATGTGTATTTGTAAAATTAGAACAAACTACTCTCCCTCAAAGATTAAATCTCAAGTTTAGGATTCAAGAAGAGTAGATAAAAAATACAAAGTATGAAAATTTTGCTCGTTTGGGCTCAGAGAATGATTTTTGCAAAAGTTGTTTCTTCGAGCTATCTTCTATGCTTAAATACTCTGTCTGCTAATCGGCTCTAGGTATTGAATGCTCCTTATCCGAATGTGAAAACTTTGTTACCGTTGGAGCAGCATCCGTACAAAGTAGATAGCCGTTGCATTCTGAAGTTGCTATCGTGCTTCGCCATTAATGATCAGAAGTTAAAGCTCTGTGCAAGGTCACTGTTGCTTTGTGGCATATTCAAATCTAGCGGAAGACTCTGTTCATAGGTAGATGTAGTTTTAAGAGCTTGAACTGCTGTCGGTGGATTTAGCTTTAAAACCTTGTACCGTAGAAAACCGAACCATTATCTGAAGATGTAGCTTTAACAAGCTGAACCGCTATCGGAAGACGTGGCTTCAAAAAGCTGGCGGAAGATGTTGTTCCTTGAAGTACTCCGCCTTTGTCGTTTAGCTGGCAAAAGACTTAGGCTTTGAAGGACTTCACTTTTGTCGTTTAGCTACTGGACGATGTTGAACTTCAAAGAGCCAGCGGATGATATTCTTTGAACGACTTCATTTTTGTCGTTTAGCTGGCGGATGATATAGCTCTTTGAACAACTCCGCTTTCGTCGTTTTGCGATCGGATAATGTAGCTCTTTGAACGACTTTGATTTTGTCGTTTTGCTATCGGATGAAGTAGTCTTTGAGTGACTTCACTTTTTATCGTTTAGCGATCGGTGTAAGCAATCAGATGATTTACTCTTTAAACGACTCCGCTCTTGTCGTTTAGCGACAGGTGGATGCAACTCTTTTCTTCTTCAATCAGTGGATGTAACATTTTCTTCTTCAATCAGTGGATATAACTCTATTTATTAGTTTTTTCAGCCCTGTTATACTATTTAGCCCTGTACACTCAACCATAATTGTTAGAAAACTAAAATATCATTTCCAAGGGCATTTCCAACCGATTAACTTCATATGCAAACCTCATTTTTCTCATTTAATAAACATAATCAAATTACATCACTAAACACATCATCAAAAATATATTTAGACTTAAACACTACTTAAGTCAACAGGACGGTCTACGAACACAGCTGACCGTTCTAGAGAAAAGCCGACCATGTTGGGCTGTTGACCCTCTGTTCGGAGAAAAACGGTTGGACGTTATATAATAACAACCGACCGTTCTTAGAGAACGGATGGCTGTAGTGGGCTATTGACCCTGGGTTCATAAAATTAGGCCAGAGAACGAAGGGTCACCACCCCCTGAATGGCCGTTCGTTCCCCGATAGTTTATATAGAAACAGAGGCAAGAAAATCATCCCAACCTTCAAAAATTCCAAATTTCTCTATGCCCATTTGCATTTTTTCTAAAAAAATCCGATAGTTTTTTAGCACCACCTTGTTTATTTGTCCATTATCAAGTGTTTCCATTGATTTTTAGTTGAAATTTGATAAATCCGAGCCTTTAAATTGGCAAGTAAAATTTTCAAAAATCCTTTTCAAATGGCTGAGAGATTGATTATTAGGCGAAAAGTTGGGCCGTTAGAACGTCGGGCACTGTCAACATTGCAGGATCGGTATTGTCTAAGAGGGGGGGATGAATTAGACTTTTTAAATTAACTTAATTTTCTAAATCAATTTCTCTCTTGAATAAAGCTTATAGACTAATAGCATACAATCAAATAAAGTAAAGAAAGTGAGAGAAAATTCGACACCACAGTTTTTAACGTGGTTCGGCCAAACTGCCTACGTCCACGCTCCAAGGCTCCCCTTTAAAGATTCCTTACTTCTCCTCAACGAGAAATGCTGATCGAACTTTACGGGCTTCGATCCACAGCCTTACACAATCCCGGATTGAACTTTACGAGCGTCAATCCACTGCCTTACAGGGTTTTCAGATTTGAATCACAGATTACAATAATCTACAAACTCTCAAAACAGAATCTCAAGTTTTGGAAAGGAGAGATGTAGATAGAATTACAGAGTATGAATAATTTCAAGTTAGGGCTCAGCAATGAGTTTTTCGCAAAAGTTGTTCCTTCGTGCTCTAACCTTGGCTTAAATACTCTGTATGTTCGTCGGCTCTTGACTTCAATGCTCCTTATCCAATAGTGGAAACTTTGTTACCGTTGGAGCAACTTTCGTACAATTTCAGGTAGTCGTTGCCGTCTGTAGTTGTAAATCGTCGTCGACATTAATGTTCTGTAGTTAAGACTGAAAACGACGTCACTGTAGCTTCGCGCTAATTTTGAATTCTGGCGGAAGACAATGTTGTTTTAGTCTTGAACCGCCATCGGTGGATGCAACTTCAAAAATATAGAACCGACATAGGATGATAAAAGCTTTAGACGTCTTCCGGCTTTGTCGTTTAGTAAGCGTAGGATGTCTTCTTTGAATATCATCCGGTTTTGTCGTCGAGCGAGAGTAGGATGTCTTCTTTGAATCTCATCCGGCTTTGTCGTCTAGCGAGCGTAGGATATCTTCTTTTAACCAATATAGTACCTGACACAACAGCAGGCTGGTCTCCTTCTCCCGACTCCATCATAGAAAATATTCTCGGCTTTATTTTAGCAGGGCCACTCTTCAACGTTGGGCAGTCTCTGATGACGTGGCCAGTCTTATTACAGTTGAAACATCGAAGGACTCTGGGCTTCGGGCAATCCTTAAACGAATGTCCAAACTCCTCACAGTTATAACACTTACCAGTCCCAAACCTACACTCGCCCAGGTGATTTTTCATACATTTCATGCACTGAGGAAACTTCTCGGCATCCGGTACCTTCTTTCCAGAACCCTGACTACCCTGGCCTCCAGCAGGCCTCTTTATCCCTCTCTGCTGGTGGGGCTGAAAGAACTTTCGCGGGGCTTCCTTTGGTCCAGCACACTTCATTTCAGCTTCTTCTGCCTCCAATGCAGTAGACACTACTTCGCTGAATGACAAGCCTTTAATGCCTGAGTACTTCACTCCTCTGTAAATCTCTGGCTTTAGACCTTGCAGGTATTGAAACACTTTATCCTCATTTCTATGAACGAGGTATCCAGCAAACCTTGACAGAGACTCGAATTGCCTGTTGTACTCTGCCACAGACCCAGTCTGCTTCAAGCTCAAAAACTCAGCCTTCTTTGCGTTCTGGACAGTGGTGCTAAAATATTTCTCATAGAAGACTTCCTTGAATTGCGACCAGGAAATGGTTGCAATATCGGTGGTGATCTCCAGCGACTCCCACCAAAGTTGTGCATCCCCTGCTAGATGAAACGTTGCCAAAATGACTTTCTCTCCGTCTCCAACATTGGCACATCTGAACATGCTCTCAATCTTTCGAAGCCATTCCTCAGCAACAATCGGGTTAGATGACTTTCCATCAAATGTGGGTGGTTGCAGCCTACGAAATCTATCCCCTGAATGCTCATTGACGTGACCTGAATTGGCACTTCCTTGTGTTTCCCGACTCAATAACACACCTAACTGGTCAGATTGCTGTCGCACAATGTCTGTCTGCTGACGCATCAACTCCGTCAGCTGTCTAATTACACTTGAATCTTCTTCACTCCTCAAGTTCGGCATCTCCCTAGGTACTCTTGGTCTCCCTGGTCGTCTAGCCATTTGTCTAAGGTTCTGCACAAAGTTATCTATACTCATAAACATCTTATAACTAAAGCTAACATAAACACTTACAGTTGTTGGAGTACTTTCATGCGACGATTGGCACTGATGAGTAATCTTCTGAACGGTTTAGCAGCATGTCTCTGATACCATACTGTAACGCCCCGAATTATCTAAACCCGGTTCGCTACACTTCACTCTATCATGACTAAGAAATTTCGGATAAATTTTAAAACTTCATTCGACATTCAAAATTTGACATTTTCTAAACATTCAAAACATTTGAAAACTTTGCAGCGGAAAATCATTTAAAACAACAATGAAGTTAGACAAACTGTAGAAAATATTGTTGGGGTGTTTAACGGAAATGTTGAAGTCATCTGCCGACGACAAGGTCAACGAAAGAAGCAGAAATAGAAAACCGAAGACTTCTGCCGATGACGTCAGCCGGAAGGAATGAAAACAAAAGACATCACTCGGTAGGCTTCATATACCGATGACGTGTACAACAATGCAACACCCTCTGCCGATAACGTCTACACAGCTTCCCTCTCGACTTCATCTGCCGATGAAGTCATCGTAACTCCATACACCACTTCATTTGCCGATGAAGTCAACATGACGTCATCTGCCGATAAAGTCAGCACAATTTCATCTCCCAACAGACAAGCGCACGACATCTACCGATAACGACAATATGACCCTTTCCGATAGAATTAATATACACACTACATCTTCCGATTCTCTAAACGACAAAATCACTTAACTCCCTCGGACTGCACCTGCCGATCACTAAACAACAAACTTAATACTCTACATCTTCCAATCGAATAGACTACATCTGCCAACACGTGCTACTCACGTGACCCCTTAAGACATCTACCGATAGACATCAACACAACTTCCTTCAACAGTACGCAATAAACCTCTACACATATCCACTGATACAAAATTATTCGACTCCTACCAATGGACTAAACAACATATATATAAACCAAGAAAACTTCGACTATCAACCGGACTTAAAACATTTTACCAAAAATCCATTCATAACACTCCAAGTCATTGTATTGATAAAAATCAGTAAGAACATGAAAATCAGAAATTCTCAAAAAAAATACGAAATCAAACAGCTGTAGCCTCGTTACTAAAAACTCAATGTACTCAGATTAAATCATTAATCACTAAACCTCCTCATCTGTAGACAACATGCTAAACCGCCTCATCAGTTACCAAGTTGAAGCCTGAATGCACTCCTTCAACATCCTCTACTCCTCAACATGATCAGGGGACACACCTGCTAACTCTTCTTCGCCTACATCACAAAACTCATCTATTAGCCTAATGCTAAGCAAGTAAAGCAATATATTTATATATGTAAAGTAATGCTGAACTTAAACTCCTAAACATGCAGTTTCTACTTTCTCATCTCAGTGGCATACACGTTCATTCACAACTTGATCTGATCTCATGGTTCCCTTGGGAGTGGGATCAATTCTCCCAATGTCTACATCCTCCTACTTAATTAAGGGGCAGATGAATTCCCTTAACACTTGATCTGATCCCATGGTTCCCTTGGGAGCGGGATCAATTCTCCCAATGTATAAATCCCTTCATAAGTTAAGGGGTGGATTAGTTCCCTTAATAGTTTGTCTGTCGCATACAGTTCATACCTTACCATTCCTTACATGAAAATTCATTTTCGTAGTTTTTAATAAATCATGATGCATGGATAACAGAAACATACAATCACGCACAAACCTACTGTTTTGTGATGTAGGCCCGAAGGCACAAGCAATACTTTACTTACCTGGATTCCTAGCAAATGCTCGGTTAAGAGCTACTTCGGGGGTTCGTTCACCTTGGTTGGAGGAATCGGTGAGGAAATCGCCTAAAGAGTTCTGCTGGGTTGAGCTGAAAACCGAGAGTGAAATGAGTATGACGGCTATACCTCATTCAATCTTTCCTTAAATATGTTATCCATAACATAAATTGACAATTACCCTTATGCCCTCACTTAGTTACTTATTAACCTAATTGATTTTACCCCGAATTTTATTCTATAAAATTCAAACTTAGAAGATTAATAGGTTATTTTAATTCTAATAAACCGGGTGTTACACTGTCCTTTTTTCAGATCGAACGAGCGAATACAGTACATGAGGCAAATTCATCGCAACTTTGACATTGCGGGGTTCGTAAAGCCAAGATCTAGAGATTTGAATATCCGAGCTCAAGTCATTCATAACATAATTAATTAATTTCGAAGAACGGTCGGCTGTTTGGTGAGAATGGTTAGCTTTTCTCCGGAAACAGCCGATCGTTCCTGAGCACCGTGTACTGCACGTGCAACGGAGGGTATTCACATCCAACCTATGCGTATGAACCGACGTGTCAAGTGCCACGTGACATTGAAAATAACAGACGACTGTTTGTCGAAGAACGACCGTCTGTTCTATGGTATTTTTTGAGAACAAACAGAGATCGACCAACTGATAGAGTTTGTTTTGTTAGGTTTTTAATAGTTTAAGGTTTAAATTGTTAGGATTGAAAGTTTAAGATTTTTGTAAAAAGAAAAACCAAAAATTCGAGGTTTTTTTTGGTAAAAACCTTTGTTTTTTCTACCTGCAAATCCACTTTAAACCTGACATATAACTATGCGTTTTGTTATCTGGTTGAATTTAAAAAATTTGAAATATATATGCAAAAGTGATGACGAAAGGATAACCACCTATAGAGAGTCGAACATATGACATTAGTTAGAATTAGAACAGATGACATTCTTTAATACATGGATCTAAATTATGTTTTATTTTTTTTTAAATAAAATATTTATACCTATAGCATTATACTCACAATGAATGAGTAATTTTATTGTAAGTCTTCGTGGGAGAATGAAGGTCGGTTTGCTGGCTAACTGAACTCTCAGACGATTGAGTCGATCTAGATTTCAGAGAAAATTAAGGGATTGAAATGGTATAGAAATTGAGAGAAACGCAATTAGAATGCTCGAGTCTCTATTGTTTTTACATCCCGCTAAAATTTTGTTATCGATGCCGAATCAAGAAGCAAACCCTAAATATCATGGGTACATCCAAAGTCTCATTTTGATGATACACCTTGCTTTCATATGTCAATAGAATCATTATCATAAATTTAAATATTATAATGGCCAACTATGGTATAAATGTAACAGTTTCATAATGACCTTCCACCAAATATCATTTAGTTTACTCTCTTATTTTTTTTATAAATATATTTGTTGATGTGTAAAATAAAAATTAGTGTAATTAAATTAATTTATTACTTTTATTAAATTTTTTATTAAATTAATCATTATTTAGAATAAGAGTTTAGTTCAGTGAGAGGAAGAGATCTAATGGCTCGTATGAAGATACAAATTTCATCTTCATCAACTCCAAAAAATATCTGAAATTTCCTATCAACGATCTTAGTAAACAATTAGAAGATTAACGTTACTCGGTGGAGAAATTAACAACTTAGCTGAGCAGCTATGTCTCCATTAATGGAGCTCTGCAACCTTGGCTTTGATCTTCTGCAAAGTACCTTCTATGGCAATATCAAAAGCGTCCTTCTTCGTCTTCAACCCCAAAGAACTCCCATGCTTTCTGTAAATTATTCTGGGAATCAGCTCCAGCAGATTTTCCCTCATTTTCTCCACTCTCGCTCTAGGAATTTTCTTCAGAACATCCAAAATCTTCAACCCTTTAAATACTACGTCTTCTTTGGCAATGGAAACCGAGAATTCCTCGTATTCTTCCTCCGGCAAGTGCCATCTGTACTGCGACTTCGCCGATAAGTCCTCAAAGAATACGGGAATGCAACCGGCCAGAATTCCATCGAACGTTGAACGCCGTGTCGGTGTATCTCCGGGCGGCTGCAAACAAAAGCTCGATCCCAGCATCGGCTTCATATATCGAATTGGATCGTGCTCACAAATCCCGTTCGAGCAATCCACAATCTCGCACTCCGTGGAATGCCCGCCGTTTTCAGCGTTGCCGGTTTTGTCGTCGGAGGTGGCGTTATCGCATTCTAGCCTAATGCTCCGCCGAATGTTGGGGGTGGAGGAGAAGCTAACACCGCCGGCGAACAGCATCAGAGTGGAGCGTTTGGAACGCCGTACGCGGCGGATCCAGGACTCCATTAAAGCGAGATTAGACGGATGGAACGAAGTCGGATGGGGAATAGCGTTCTCCTGCCACGGCCAAGCTCTGCCCTCGAACGTCAGCGCAGTGACATTGAAAAATTCCGGCAGCTCCAAAAACGAAGTCCCCCAAATCGGCGGATCATTCTGCAACGGCTGCGAGAAATCCCACGCCGGTCTAGCCATAACCAAGAAATGATCGTGACCCAGATTACGTTTCCACAAATCGGGTTCATCTTCTTGCAGAAATTCGAATAAATCAAGGCCGTGATCGGCGCTGGAGTTCACTTCCGGGCCGTAGAGGTACCTGAGAGCGTCGATTCCGGCATAGTACGGGAGATAAACTCCGTCGGCAGCGTTCGGATCTGTCGTCAGACATGGGTATTCGAGGATTCGGCGGTGGAAAATCACCTCGAGCATTGAACGATCGGTCCGATACCAGCTGTGAGATCCGTTGTGCGTCTTTAGCCCGAGGCCATGATTGGCTAAGTAAGGGCAGAAGTCTTCGAAGAGGTGGTATTCGGAGCAGTTGGTGAGGAGATCGAGGTTGAAGCGATCCGGGAGCTGTCTGTAGTAGATCCGACGGTTGTTGCAGTCAGATGGGTCATCTTCTACATTGGAAATTTGCAGAGAAAGGGTGAGCTTCAGGACAACAAAAACCAGAAAAAGCTTGGATTTAGAGGCCATGGCAGTTCACATATGGTTTGTTTGTCGAGAAAATTGAACGGCAAACAGCAATCCCTTACCCAATTTCTTCTCGTCTACATAAATCGGTGACGGTTTGTTTTTATTGTTTCCTGTCAGAAAAAATCAAAGCCATGTTATGAGAGATGAGAGATGAGAGAGGAGAGAGAAGAGAGAGAGAGAAGTTTCAGTCGACGTAGTAGTTTGACCCAAAATTGTCGGCAAACGATGTCGTTTCTTTGGGGTAATTTGTTGACGTGGGAAAAAATTAGTAAGTCGTGTGAACGTGTTTTGTAAATTGGCCCAAAAAAGCTAAAATATAATAAAAACTCAATTTGGACACATGGATCATGGCCCATTCTGACAATCTTTATCGATCACTTGGACGGGCCAAGGTTCAACCCTCTTGGGTCAATCTTCATGGTCCACCCACTCTCCAAAAAATAAAAAATAATTGGATCCGTATTTAATTAGTATACAGTCTTGCATACAAAAATTGAAATACATATCTTAAAATATTCTGATTCCGCTCAGGGTTCCAATGTATTGCGTCCAAGATCAGAACAAGTTTGTCTATAGACCATTGTCGTCCCATTCGTGTATGATGAGCTGGAACACAACCATCTTATCTGTTGAACTAACAAAAGCTATCGTTTCAGGTCGAAGCACTACTAAAAAAAATCAGAAAGACATAATATTTTATTATTTTAATAAAATAGCTATTATAATTATAATAATATGTTAATTTCTAGTAAACAAGTAACGCTTAAATTTCTCACGTGTCACGCCTTACATAACACATAAATGTTATTATCAAACTATAAAAATAAATTGCCGTTGATTAAATGAGAGGAGATGGTGAAAGTCAAAGAAGAGACAAAAGTACAGTTTGAAAGTCTAGGCAGCCACCTCGGATACACGAAGCAAAGCATCGTCTTCATCGAACTTGACAATCTTAAACGGTTCCACCTTTTTTGGACTCTTGTCATGCCCCCATGATTAAACTCTATACTACATAACCTGAGTTACTCACATTTTTTGACGACATTTTCTATCATTATGTCGTCTTTCTTCTTCTATGAGGTATTTGTATTGGAAATCAAAATCAAACTAGTTTTTCCCATTTTGTTCCACACGAGATTTCTGTTCTCGTTGAGCTCATCTTAGGACACTTGTATTATCTTTTAATAGATGTGTCGTTCCAACCAAATTCTCTGCCTGATAATGTCTTTTGAATATTGTTTGATAGTCCCCCGCACTGTACTTATTTTTTTTTCGATTAGATCATGTTGACAATGTGGTCGTGCAACCACAATGAGGATCATCTAACTATTGTGTGACAATGACCTAAAATTAACTTTTATGTTACTAAAGTTTTTATGATTTTTTTTTTATAATTTTAAATAGTTATATTAAAACTAAAATATCATAAAATTGGCAAATTGTTAGTAAATAAATGATTTCTAACACGTAATATGTTGATATACCAAATTAAGAAGACACAGTGGTTTAATATAATTCAACTCTTCCAATTTTATTTTGTGCATTGAAATATAATATATTCGAATAAATATATAATAGAAATATTTATGTCACATGTTGTAACTTCTTTATTGCTTCAAGTACAATATTGTTCGCTTTGAACCAGATTCTGTATGATTTTGTTATTAGAGTTAGTCCAAAACCTATTGTACTTATGAATCGATGGAGAGACTACAGAACAGGCGCTAACTGGAAGGCAAGCAACCTAATAGAACCTAGGGTCGGATGAAGCAATTATTACGGGCATACCTACAGGAACGAAGATTTTTCATGGGGATAATGCGGAGAAAGAAATATCAATTTATAATACCCCAAGTCGATCAGAACGGAGAGAAGATAAATCGGTTGGGAAGCGAGTAATAGCCGAAAGTACAGAAGTGTCAAAATCAACCCACCCCTATACGAGACTTATCCCTGACAAATGTTTCTGTTGCAATCAGCCTGGTCATCGATCAAACGAGTGTTTGAATTAGAAGACAGTCAACATTGTTGATAGAGATGAACATGAGCAAGAAATTTGCTGTGAACCTAATGGCGACGAGGAGGCGTTCGAGGAGGGAGATGGAGAGAAGGAAGATGAGGCATTCGTAATTCGAAAATTGATGCTCACTCCTAAGCACGAAGATTGCTCCTAGAGACATAAATTATTTCACACCAGATGTATTATTAATAATCGACTCTTTGATTTGATTATCGATAGTGGTAGTTACGAGAATATTATCTGCAGAGAAGCTGTAGATATTTTACAATTACCAATTGAGAAGCACCCTACCCCATACTCGATTGGTTGGATCAAGACAGGCGAGAAGATTCAAGTGAAAGAACGCTGCAAGGTACCATTTTCGATCGGTAAATATACGGATGAAGTATACTGTGATATCGTGGATATAGATGCATGTCATCTTCTGTTTTGTAGACCATGACAGTTTGACGTGGACGCTCAACACACAGGTAGGGAGAACAACTATAAATTGAAAAAAGACTGGATGAATTTCACATTACTTCCTCTAAAAGCAAAGAACCGTCCTAAAACTTCTAAAATAAGGGGCAATCTTTCTTTACTATTACTCAAACGGGTCATGAAATGCAGGAGACGATTAAAGAATCTCGGGAGGCTTATGCACTAATCATGCGGCAGATTCTTGTGGTTGGTGAAGATATCTTTCTATTCTTTCCAGACGACAGATTAGCGTATCCAGAAAACTCGAGATCAAGTTTTTCTATGGTGAGAGAGAATGATGAAAATCAGTGACCGACCTTTCTCGGGCTCAAAATCAAACGTTTCGATCCTCAAATTGACAGCCCAAGTTTTTATTTAATATTTCCTGCATTATTTAATTTTATTAGAATTTTCTCAATTGTCAATATTTATTTTAGATGTAACTCAAAATTAAAGATTTTTTTATATTATCAAAATTTCTTTGAAAAATTAGGGCTTCTGAGTTTTTCAAAGAATTTTAATAAAAAAATTAGTAATCAATTAATAAATTAGTTAATAAAATTGAAAAAAGCTAAAATATAATAAAAACTCAATTTGGACACACGGATCATGGCCCATTCAGACACACTTTATCGATCACTTAGACGGGCCAAGGTTCAACCCTCTTGGGTCAATCTTCATGGTCTACCCAATCTCAAAAAATAAAAATTAAAAAATAATTGGATCCATACTTAATTAGTATACAATCTTTCGAACAAAAATTGAAATACAAATCTTAAAATATTCTGATTCCGCTCAGGATTCCAATCTACTGCGTCCAAGATCAGAACAAGTTTGTCGGAGGACCATTGTCGTCCCATTCGTGTATGATGAATTGGAGCACAACCATCTTATCTGTTGAACCAGAAAAAACTATCGCTTCGGGTCGAAACATTAAAAAAAAAACAGAAAGACATAATGTTATATTATTTAATAAAATAGCTATTATAATTATAATAATATGTTAATTTTCTAGTAAACGGAGTGACGCTTAAATTTCTCACGTGTCACGCCTTACACAACACATAAATGTTATTATCAAACTATAAAAATAAATTGCCGTTGATTAAATGAAAGATGATGGTTAAAGTCAAAGAAGAGACAAAAGTACAGTAAGTCTAGGCAGCCACCTCGGATACACGAAGCAAAGCATCGTCTTCATCGAACTTGACAATCTTAAATGGTTCCACCTTTTTTGGACTCTTGTCAATTGTCATGCCCCCCATGATTAAACTCTATACTATATAACCTTAGTGAGTCACATTTTTCAACGACATTTTCTATGGTTATGTCGTCTTTCTTCCTCTATCAGATATTCGTACTGGAAATCAAAATCAAACTAGTTTTTACTATTTTTTTCCACACGAGATTTCTGTTCTCGTTGAACTCATCTTAGGACACCTGCATTCTCTACCTAACAATATATTCTGAACGTTGTTTGTTACTCCCCCGCACAGTACATACTTTTTTTTTCGATAAAATCATGTTGACAATGTGGTCGTGCAACGAGGATCATCTAACTATTGTGTGACAATGATCGAAATTTAACTTTTACGTGACTAAGGTTTTTAAGCCAAATTTTAAAATTTTATAATTTTAAATAGTTATATTGAAACTAAAATATCCTAAAATTGGCAAATTGTTAATAAATAAATGATTTCTAATACGTAATATGATGATTATATGTTGATATACCACATTAAGAAGTCGCGGTGGCTTAGTATAATTCAACTCTTCCAATTTTATTATGTGCATTGAAATATAATATACTGGAATAAATATACAATAGAAATATTTATGTCACATATTGTAATTTTAATATTGCTCTAAATACAATATTGTTCGCTTTGAGACAGAATCTACACGATTTTGTTATTGGGGCTAGTCACAAACCCATTGTATTTATGATCATGTATTTTTTAGGGAAATTATCGATTTGAACCCTGTACTATACACGTTTTTTCAATTCGGCCCCTGTACTAAAAAACCCGGCAAACCGAACCCTGTACTTTGATTCTGTTATCAGTTTTGACCTTCTATCAATAATTTCATAAAACCCTCATTGAAAAAACTACCAAACGATCTTAGATTCAGTTGCAATTTTTACCACATGTTTATTACTTAATGAGAAGATAATCTAAGAATTTTCGTGATTTTTTAACATATCTACGATTTATTATAATTTTATTTTACTATTGTTTAAAAATATTATAATAAATCATACAAGTTTTAAAAAATTACGAAAATTTTTCTATTATCTACCCATAATATGGTGAACATCTAGAAAAAGTTTCAAATAAATCTAATATCGTTTGATATTTGTTTAAATTAATCTCAATTTCTTCTTTATTTTATAAATTAATTTTTAAAAAAATACCAAACAATATTTGATTTATTTGAAAACTTTTCCACATGTTCAAACTATCATGGGTAGATAATAGAAAAAGTTTCGGCATTTTCTAAAATTTGTATGATTTATTATAATATTTTTATAAAATACTAAAATAAAATTTCAATAAATCGTACATGTGTTAAAAAATCACGAAAATTTTCAGATTATCTTCTCATTAAGTAGTGAACATGTGATAAAAATTTCAAGTGAATCTAAGATCGTTTGTTAGTTTTTTCAATAAGGGTTTAATGAAATTATTGATAGAAGGTCAAAACTGATAACAGAATCAAAGTACAGGGTTCGGTTTGCCGGTTTTTTTAGTACAGGGGCTGAATTGAAAAAACCTGTATAGTACAGGGTTCAAATCGATAATTACCCTATTTTTTACTATTTCGAAGGACGTGAGATTGTGCACCCCCATTGATATAAGTTGGACCTTATTAAACATTTTAACAATAACGAAAATTATATATTAAATAATTTTGAAAGCGTCACACTTATATTTCTCATGTGTAACGAATATTTATCGTTTCTAATACAGGTATACACTAAAGATTTAAAATTAGATTATTGAAATTTTTATATTTGAGAAAAAAAATTAAAAAATATAAAAATAATTAAAAAGATGGGGCCCGCAGCCCCTTGGAAATGAGAAGCCCGCGGATTGAGTGACCTCGTCTTTTCTTGTATTTTTGTTGTTTAAGGGAACTTAAGAGAAATGATAGTTATATTCTTCGTCAAGATTGTGACAAAAATTAAGTTCATAATGGATGTTGATTAGTCCGTCTAATTAATTTGTTGGGATCAAATTCTAAACAAAAACATAAATAAGTGTGTCTA
>CM039513.1:2093140-2168997 GCA_022432975.1 Begonia masoniana | reverse complement strand
ATTGGTGAATGAGAGTCCGAAAATTTGAGTTGAAATGTTAGGATCTTCCCCTTATTTTGAGATTAGTGTTGAAAAAATTGGGTGAAGCAAAGACAGGGGAGCAGATTCAAGTGAAGACGCTGCAAGGTACCATTCGATCTGGTAATATAAGGATGAAGTATAATGTCGATATCGTGGATATAAGAGCATGTCATTTCTGTTTTGTAGACCATGACAGTGGACGTGGACGCCTCAACACACGGTTAGGGAGAACAACTTAAATGAAAAAAAAAAAGACTGGATTGAATTCAAGTACTTCTCTAAAGCAAGAACCGTCCTAAAACTTCTAAAATAAGGGGCAATCTTTCTTTCCTATTACTCCAACGGGTATGAAATGCACGGCGACGATTAAGAATCGCGGGAGGCTTATGCACAATCAGCGGCAGCTCTTGTGGGTGGTGAAGATTCTTTCTATTTTCCAGACGACAGATAGGTATCCAGAAAAACTCGAGATCAAGTTTTCTATGGTGAGAGCGAATGATGAAAATCAGTGACCGACCTTTCTCGGTCTCAAAATCAAACGTTTCGATCCTCAAATTGACAGTTCCCAAGTTTTTATTTAATCTTTCCGGCTTTATTTAATTTTAATTAGAATTTTCTCAATTGTCAATATTTATTAGAGTAACTCAAATTAAAAGATTTTTTATATATCAAAAATTTCTTTGAAAAATTAGAGGCTTCTGAGTTTTCAAGAATTTTAATAAAAAAATTAGTAATCAATAATAAATTAGTTAATAAAATTTGAAAAAAGCTAAAATCTAATAAAAACTCAATTTGGGACACACGGATCTGGCCCATTCAGACACACTTTTTAGCGATCACTTAGACGGGCCAAGGTTCAAACCCTTGGGGTCAATCTCAGGTGTACCCAATCCTCAAAAAATAAAAATTAAAAAAAATAATTGGATCCACTTAATTAGTATACACTCTTGCGAACAAAAAGTGAAATTACAAATCTTAAAATATTCTGATTCCGCTCAGGATTCCAATCTACTGCGTCAAGATCAGAACAAAGTTGTTCGGAGGACCATTGTCGTCCCATTCGTGTATGATGAATTGGAGCACAACCCAATTCTTATCTGTTGAACAGAAAAAAAACTATCGATTAGCGGTCGAAAAATTCCAAAAAAAAAAACAGAAAGGACATAATGTTATTTATTTAATAAATAAGCTTTATAATTATAATAAATGTTAATTCTAGTAAACGGAGTGGACCGCTTAAATTTCTCACGTGTCACGCCTACACAACACATAAATGTATTATCAAACTATAAAAATAAATTCGCCGTGATTTAAATGAAAGATGATGGTTAACGTCAAAGAAGAGACAAAGTACAGTAAAGTCTAGGCAGCCAACTCGGATACACGAAGCAACGATCGCTTCATCGAACTGACAATCTTAAAGGGTTCACTTTGGACTCTTGTCAATTGTCATGCCCCCATGATAAACTCTATACTATAAACTGTGAGTCACATTTTCAACGAACATTTCTAGGGTTATGTCGTCTTTCGTCCTCTATCAGATATCGTACGGAGAAATCAAAATCAAACTAGTTTTTACGATTTTTTTCACACGAGATTTATGTTCTCGTTGAACTCATCTTAGGAACCTCCTCTATACCTACAATATATTTGAAAGTTGGTGGTTACGCCCGCACGTACTACTTTTTGCGATAAATCATGTTGACAATGTGGTAGGGCCAACGAGGATCAATCTAACTATTGTGTGACAATGGCGACAATTTAACTTTACGGACTAGGTTTGAAGCCCAATTTTAAAATGTTACTAAGTTTAAATAGTTATATTGAAACTAAAATATCCTAAAATTGGGCAAATGTTATAAATAAAATGATTTCAATACGTAATATGATGATTATATGTGATATACAACATTAAGAAGTCGGCGGGGCTTAGTATAAGCAAAACTCTTTCCAATTTTATTATGGCATGGAAATATAATATACTGGAATAAATATACAATAGAAATATTTATGTCACAGATTGTATTTGTAATATTGCCTAAAGACAAATATTGTTCGCGAGACAGCCTCACACGCTTTGTTATTGGGGTAGTCACAAAACCCATGTATTTATGTCATGATTTTTTAGGGAAATTATCGATTTGACCCCTGTACTATACACGTTTTTTCAATTCGGCCCCTGTACTAAAAAACCGGCAACCGAACCCTGTACTTTTGATTAGGTTATCAGTTTTGACCTTTCTATCAAAAGTTTCAGAACCCTCATGAAAAAATACAAACGAATCTTAGATTCAGTTGCAATTTTTACACATGTTTATTTACTTAATGAGAAGATAATCTAAGAATTGTGATTTCGTTACATATCTACGATTTCTTATAATTTGGTTTACTATGTTTAAAAATATTATAATAAAGCACAAGTTTTAAAAAATTACGAAAATTGTCATTATATACCCAAATATGGTGAAATCTATAAAAGTTTCAAATAAACTAATACGTTGATATTGGTTTAAAGTAATCTCAATTTCTTCTTTTTTTATAAATAAGTTTTAAAAAAAGTACCAAAAATTGATTATTTGAAACTTCCACAGGCTCAAACTATCATGGGTAGATAATAGAAAAAGTTGGCATTTTCTAAAATTTGTATGATTTATTTAATCTTGTTATCAAACTACTAAAATAAAATCTCAATCAATGTACATGTGTTAAAAAAATCCACGAAAATTTTCAGAATATTTCTCATTAAGTAAGTGAACATGGGATAAAAATTTCAAGTGATCTAAGATCGTGGTTAGTTTTTTCAATAAGGGTTTATTGAAAAGGATAGAGGGCAAAACTGATAACAGAATCAAAGTACCGGGTGCGGTTTGCCGTGTCTTTTGTACAGGGGCTGAATTGAAAACAAGAACTGTATAGTACAGGGCTAAATCGATAATTACCTAGTTTGACTATTCGGAAGGACGAGTGAGATTGTGACCCCCATTGAATAAGTTGACCCTATTATTAAACATTGTAACAATACGAAAATTATATATCTAAATAAAGGTTGAAAGCGTCACACTTATATTTCTCATGTGAACGAATTTTATCGTTCGAATACAGGTTATACACTAAAGATTTTAAAAATAGTTATTGAAATGTTTATATATTGAGAAAAAAAAATTAAAAAATAGAAAAATAATTTAAAAAGATGGGGCCCGCAGCCCCTGGAATGAGAAGCACGCGATTGCGGGACCTCGTCTCCCATACACACGCCGCGCGAAAAAATAATCCAACGTTTTCTGGGGCCGCGGCCGCTGTTGCATTTCAAATATACCCTTCTAGTAAGTCAAATTTTCTATTAAGGTTCATTGACGGAACGGTATTCGTTCCCTTAGATTACGAAAAAGAAGCTCTTGCCAGCTAGGATTTCAGTGCCAGCGTGACCCCCCTAAAAGCACGAGATGTCGCCGCCAACGCTGCTACAAAGTTCAAATTTACTTTTATATTTATTTATTTGTGTTACTTAAAGTTAAGGTAAAATAATTTAGTCCTACAATGGTGACATTGGCAATTACACCGTAATTTTGAAAAAGATAATTGGGCCTAAACTAAAGAAATGGGCAATTTACACCGGAAAACTACGATAATAGACAAGAACAACCTAACTGTATTGATAAGGGGTAATATGGCCCATACCGTAATAATTTCCGTAAAACATAACGTTTTTTTACTGTTCATTTTTTTTCGAAATGCCCCTCATGGGACAAACGAAACCGGAACGGTTCGGCTAAATGCGTTTTTGGTTTTTATTTATTTTGAATTCTAGTCACTGTCTTCTCTTGTCCGAACAAATAGGATTTACAAAAATGAAAGAAATAAAGTGGAATTAGATGAACCCGTCTGGTCCAGTTAGGTCTAGGAGGGCATTTCGGAAAAAAAAAAATGACAAGAGTGAAAAATGTATCGTTTGAGAAAAACATAGACGGTAGGGGCCATTATTGCCCATTAAATACATTAAGTTGTTCTTGCTATTATTCAAGCTTACGGGTGTAAATTGTTCAGTTCACCAGTTGTAGGGGGTAAATTGTACTTTACCCAAGTTTACGGTGTAAATTAGCCATTACACTATTGTAGGGGCCAAATTTCACTTATCCTTAAATTTTTATGAATCCAACATGAATATACTGTTTTTTACATTTAATCAAACATTGTGACGAGATTTATTCACGTGAACATGCCACACGGAAATCGCTCGTGCTATTTAAAAAGCAGAAAAGTTGGTCACGGACTAGTACCAGTGTACAAGGAAACCAAGTGAAAGCCATTCGGCACCTTTGGCTCACTTGAGACACGTGGCCACGGCACCAGTCTATTTTTTATAGGCGTCAGGTCAAAAATAGTACAGGTACATGCCTAGGCGTACATGATTTTTAGCCAGCTTTTAAAAATATTTGGCTGGTATTTTAATTAATGATAATAAATAATAGTATTGATACCTAATAATAAATGATATATAATATTTAAAAATAAATTGAAAAGGTGGGGCCGGGCGCGGGGAGTAAATGATAAACTAGGTGTGCTCCCAATTCAACAACCGTAAGTGGCTTGCTAGTTAAGTATCCAACACTATAAATATTCTCGACCTCTCGAATTGAAAACCCTTCCTGCGTTTCTCTTCCCGCGCCCGCCGTAATTTGGTAACTATTTCTCTCTCTAAATTCATTTCTTTTTTTAGGATTCGAATTTCTTCCTTTTTGAGTCTTTGGAATGTTGTTTCTTTTTTTTTTTTTTTCTGTTTGTTTGTGTTTGTTTTGCGTTTTTCGATCGTCTTTTTTTCGTTCTTTTACGCTGTTTTGATGTTTTTCAGGTTGATTCGTGTATCGCTTTCCGAGGAACTACAGATTAAGGATTTCTTTTTCTGAGGAGGCGCAGAAGGCGTCCCTTCCCTCGCAATTTGCGAAGATTTGAATTTTCAATGGCTAGGGTGCCGTGCTGGGAAGAGTTGATATCGCTAAAACATTAGTACTTTGGCTTTTTTTTTTTGTTTTTCTAGGATTGTAAGGAAAACGTCGTTTCGTGTTTTTTATACCTTGTAATGTGGTAATGAGATTAATCTTTTTCTTTTTTGGTTCATTTGCCAAAGCAGTCACGGATGAGGCTCTTAGAAAAGCTGAATTTTCCCTTTTTCTGTAATTCTGAATTTCTGATATATTTTTTTATTTTTCACATATATAGATTGGATAGGAATTCCAACTTTTAATCGCTTGATTTTTGTTGGCGTTTCTATTTTCTTGGTGGGTCTCAAACGGGTTTCGGTTTGGGGGACTGAAGGTGAATGTTGCCCTATTACGAAATCTAGTAATGTAATGAGTTTGTCTAAACGTTTTCCATGGACTAATGAAATTTTGTTATTATTAAAATATTTGACAGCCTTGCCTCATTATTAATGTTTCAACTGTGTTTTTCAACTGGGTACTGTGGATGGAAAACGATGTTGAAATTCCCACAGGTCTTGGTCACTATCAGAGATGAAACATTTGAGGATAGTAGGACGCTCGTAGTCTTCGTGTCTTCGTCTCTAATTTTATGGCGTTTTTTTTTTTTTCAATTTTTGACCATGGCAATATTTTAAAACAAAAACTCGGGTAAATCATGTAATTTAAAAACTAAAATTTTTATTTGAGAACTTTACAGTGAAATTTTTGTGATTGGTTGCATTTTTCTGGTGATAGTGGCCGGTATTATAGCAACAGCTAATTTTACTCTTTAATCATATGTTTAGTGTTGTAGTTGTAATGGTCATATCAAGTTGTGGCACATTAGTTGCTTTTTATTTCCAGTTAAATAGGAGTGGTAATATTCAGATCTACAAATAAATCTTTCTTTTTTAAACCCGAAATTCGGTAAAAGCTCATTTCAGTCTATTGAAATCGAGGCAAGATCACAGTGAGAAATATCTTCTCATTTACTTTCATTTGTACATTGATAACTGAAGAAACTGTGTAAATCATTTCATTCTAGTTTTTTCTCTTTGCAAATATAGATGAATGAGAGAAGAAGTGTAGGTGACTGTTTTCGTAAAGAATTCTATGCACACAGTTGCGGCTTTATATCATAGTATTCGTGACTGTATGTATTTAAAATATGTTGTATGTATCTGACAATTGTTAATATGGGCTTGTACCCAAAAAAGAATTTTTCATATGCAAAATCTAAAAAAGAGTTAGCAACCTCGAGCAAGTTAGTGGGTATAACACCAGTATTAGATGTGTATCAGTAACCCGTAACAAGAGATTGGGTTTGACAGGTTTTAGTGTGTCAATTGTAATACATTGTTTTTTCCCTTTAATCTCCGGAATTACATTATATGATTAGATCATTTTAATTTTAAAATCGTATTCTGTATTATTTTGATCCATTCCTCTCCTTGAGGTTGTTATTAGTGGTAACAGTTTCATTTGCGGTGAGTAATTTCGAGGATATAAAAAATTTGACAAGATATAAATGTTATTTTACTTTGAGTAAAGATTTATTATGGTGATCACTAATGTTTATACAAGAAGAAAGTGGTGAAAAACTGTCACTCATCATAATTCTTTCCACATTCTGCAGAATTTGGGCCAAATCTTCGGGATCGGGGATGCGTAGTTAGTTCTTGAAAAGTAGTGGTCTCTTTGACGAAATCTGAGCCGCTTTTTAGATGAGAAAAAGTATAGCTTACTTTTTTTGGGTGTACAGAATCTTAGTAACATTTTCTTGTTTGATGATCGAATCTATAGCAGTTTAAGGAAGCCTGTGCTGAGAACCTGCGCAACCAAAAGTAGCGACCCCCAAAAAAACATTTGAAGAGAGGTGCTTTTCAAGAAAAGAGGGCTTGGGCTAGAAAACTCCGGTTTGTGTCATCCTGCACGATCGAGGCGTCTATTTGAAACTACATTAGTGTGTTTTAGAAGTCGCAAGTATTTGGATCCAATGGACTTGAAGCAATCATACTCTCTGTATTATGATACACACCTGACAAGTCAAACTAGGTGTTCCCTAACCTGTTTCTGTCTCCGCAAAGTTCCCCCTTTCTGCGCTGGAAAAAATACTAATTTCAGTTCCAAGGAAAAACAACCGACAGGAAAGCTTGATGAGTTTGAATAATGGATGGTTAGATGCGGGTTATCTTCTTGCCTCCTAGGAAGCAGCTAATAAGGATTTAAAGTTGAAGTTGTTGAGAGGAGTCTTTGAACATTGCTTACAGCAACTGGGACGGGAATGTAAATTTTCAGATATTGAGTTACTATGTAGTATTTCTTCTTGAGTGCTGCTAATATCTGTGGCGTTATCCTTCTGCAGCTCTTAAGCACCCATCAGCACTTAAGACTTCGAAAAAATAAGAATTTTGAAAAGGATAAAAAGAAGCCATGTTTTGGATTCGAGGGGACACTTTCTCCCATAGTAATGATCCAGATTGTGAATATGCTGAGAAGGGAGTAGACCTATATGTTTTCACCTCGTTTTCTCCGACTCCTTAATCTATATATATATATCTATATATTTTAAATTGCTGTAGATGCGAAGCATGTCAAGGACATCGCCAAATTTTCCAACGCTTAATTAGCGGGAAGAAGCCGGGATAAGGTAACGTGAGAAGAGCGACGGAATTATTTGTTTGGGAAAATTTACTTTATTTATAAGGTTGGTTCCTTGTTTTTGTTCTAAATTTCAAGTATGCTTCGGTGTATGAAGTGGTAGGACTACAGACAGGTATATGCTGGGGTCACGGTATGGATATCTTGGGTCCTGTAGTAAGGCGCACCGTCAGTTACCATCCAAATTGTACCAGACCTTGGAACCATAAGGTAATTACTACTAAAAAAAGTATGCAACAGTAAAACAAAAAGTGGAACCTTTTAATTAACCCGTAGGTTACATCCAATCTACTTATTGAATTATTCAGGGCGAGGATGTAATTTATTTCACTGCCAGGGGAGTTTTACCTGTGATTGACGAGTGGGTGATTATGTTTGTTGATTACAAAATAGTTGGAGACTGGAGTGAATGATTTTGCAGAAGTGATATGGATGGCTGATGATTAATGGCAGGTTTTTAGAAACCGCGTTGAAATACTAAAGGAATCAAAGGAGCAAAAGTGAATCACAAGTTTTGTGCCTCGAACATTACAGAACTGTAAGATGAGAAGGTAAGCCTGTTTCTTGGAAAGCTAGCTATTTGGTCGCAAGGAATTCTATTTTGAAACTTGCTGAGAACAGGTCATTCTTCATTCCGTTCAGAATTGGACTGCGGTAGCACAATGTGTTCATGATGTTCTAACTTACTAGCATCGATTGCGTTGACGCATGGAATGAAGTAAACCTTTTTTTCTGTATAATTATAACTTTTATTTTTTTTGGTTTTTCAAGCTATTATGATGAATTGGGAAATACAACCTCAACGTTTATTCTTGAAATTCATGCCAATTCGACTTGGTCTTTTGGTCTTACACTCAGGTTTAGAAAGTTCGTCATGAGAAGACTGGAAAAGGGAAAAAAGCAGTGAATGAATTTTGCGGAATCTCTGGTGATGGATCATTGTAAACTTCCGGTACAGGGGTTGGATAAATCATTTTCCAATTTCCGTAGTAATCTGAATTGGAAGAAACACTGCGCAGGGGCTAACTACCAGCGATGATGTGATACCTAAACATATTGGTGAGGATGGACTGATGAAGAGGCATTCAATCGGTAATGGATCTTTTTTTAAATTATAATGTGTCAGGCATGTTTGTGCTTCTTCTCTGTACTTTGAACCACCATCTCTCTCATCAGGT
Organism: Begonia masoniana; assembly: GCA_022432975.1. Lineage (NCBI taxonomy): Eukaryota > Viridiplantae > Streptophyta > Magnoliopsida > Cucurbitales > Begoniaceae > Begonia > Begonia masoniana. Next base: position 2,160,179 of record CM039513.1, on the reverse strand, counting down.
GTGCAAAGAGGGGGAAGGGGGGCATAAAAAAAAAAAAAAAAAATTTTTTTTTTTTTTCAAGGCTTTGGATTATTAGTGTCTTCTGCCCCAAAGAAACAAAGCAAGTTTACTCTCTCAAGGATCCCTTGAGGTTAGAATAAACTAGGCTTGTTTAATTTCAAGAGATATCTATAATCATTAAAAAGGCTTCACTGAGATTTTATTGAACCATATATGCAGGTGCAGAATTTCTCAATCCCTCGGTGACATGAAGCAGGTGAAGGGGGGAGATGAAACTAATCTAAATTAGTTTGCACATGATTGAGCAATTCAAGTTTATAACTTCTGCAAACCCAATTTGCCGGTCGTCTTTTTTGTTAATTTCTTTTTAGTTTTGTCTCCGAAGTGTAAGCTGCCTAAAAGACTGAGTTTGGTTGTAATCGCGTTCAATTATTTAATTTAAATAGAGAATTAATTTATGGTGATAATGAGAAAATAATTGAAAAAGTAAAATTTGAATTTTTACGTTGGTTGCCTCCCGTTTAGCAAGAAAAATGGTTTTCCGATAGTGGTCGGAGAGATATGGATTTAGGACGCGGCTTAGCCCCCGATGGGCTATGGGGCAGTGTAAATGTGTTTCGATTTGTCTCAGGGCACAGGTCGCAAATTACTTGGCTACGCCGCAACATAGGACTTCATGGGCGCTTCAGACCCACTCATTTTGGGCTTGTTGTGGCCTACCCTCATGTCTTGTTAGCTTAGTTTAAAACATCCACATCTTTGTATTTTTATGAGGATATTGGTCTGTTTGTTTTTAGATTCCTACGAAATTAACAATTTCAATCTTGGCTCTGAGAGCGAGAGCACACCATCAGCGAGATATAGTTTTTTTTTTTTTACTGTACTGAATCATGGATCATGATTTTGTTAAAACCTTACGATCATCAATATTAAATTTGACATGTAATGTTTTAACAAAATTTTTGTTTTTATAATTGTATGTACGTGGTTTTTACTGGTTGTTACGCAGGCATGGTTCATCTTTTCATATATGTATCTCAGAGGATGTCCTTTGTTTTTGGCGTGATTTGGTTTTTTTTTTCGCTTGTATATATTTTTGTTGCGTGTGAAGAGTGTTTGAGTGTATGCACGACGGGTGTTCGTAAACAAGGACTCTATTTGGGTATAATCTCTAAACCTTGCTAGAATGTTTATTTATTGTTGCGTTACAGCCGAGAATGGCCTACACATAGCATATTCTCTCTTACAACATAGCATTAATTTTTTAGTGTCTTGATGCATGATGTGCAAAAGATTCGTAAGGGGGCCAGTGTTTTGGCTGAGGTTGGTGTTCATAAATGTTGCTATATGCTATATAATAATTCATCATCGTTTCCATTAGAGAAAACAGTCTCAACAAAAACAAGTCACTTACGATTAATGTTTTACCTTTATATTTAAATCACGTATATAGCAACATTTCGAAGTCGCAATGATGATTATAGAGTGGTTTTTAAAGGGGGTAAAAGATGGTATGGTATCATTGGAAACAGCATGCCTTTTTTAACTGATTCATTGTTTTTAAAATAAAATATAAATTAATTTTCTACGCATTTCAGATTATATAAGATTTTCCAGTGAGTACTCGCTCACCTTTAAAATACTCAAATTCCCAGGTAGGGATCAAGAGACACGAGTAGAGATCGCGAGGAGCTTCCCTTTTGTGATTTGAGTGTTTTAATTTTTTTCATTGGGGAGAAGACTCTTTGATTTCTTTGAATATGCTTTTATAATTTATTGGGCATTGAATATTTATTATAGTTGCACATATTTTTTGTTTTTGCTTCTATGCAATATTTTTATATTTGTTATCATGCTTGAGTCTGCTCCCCTCTCGTGGGCTAAAACTTGATGGTGGGGAAGTCTTCCACTTCAACTTAAGGTCTTGGGCTGACGGGAGCATTAGGTCCTCCTGAAAATGAGTCGTTCTGTGTCGACCCGGCCCCTCGGACGCATTGCCTTCGACTCGGCCTACAGACGCACCGCCATCAACCTTTGGATCATACTCATGAACTTTCTCCATCTTGTAGTAGGCGTTTTATTCTGAAGAGTGATTTGATAATGGCGATGGCAAGTGCGTTCCGCGAGCTGAGTTGATGGCGGTGCGTCTGGGGCAGGTCTCACAGAAAAAGGCGTCTTTTTTCTGGAAACGAACTTTAAGCCATTCACCGGCCTTTTTCCTGCACAGACCACCCGCCATCCGGGTCTGATACAGTATAAGGCCAATTGTTAACTGCAGACCTTCTCTCACTTGAAGGAGTTTTTTGCCTTCAAGTATTTGGAACCCTAGCCTCCAGAATTATGACAAAGGTTCCCATCACGGGTATACTTGGCTAGTCTTTTTATGTAACGACTTATCCCTTTAACGGACTTTTTCCGAAAGCGACGCACCGCCATATGGTCGGATCCAGTTATACGGGGCCAGTCGTCACTCGTCGATCTTATCCCTGGAAAAGAGAGGTTTTGCCTACTCAGGGATTTGAACGTAGTCTCTAGGTATGACCAAAGTTCAACTCACTGGTACTTACTGGGCTAGACTGACTATCTCTGAATCAGGACCCAGCGGCGAGGAGTCCGCGCGGGAAACAAAAATGCCGGTGAAGGGGGTTGTAGGGCGTTACACGTTCGAACTGAACATTTTTGTCTGCATCAAGGTCGTGACACTTTTTTAATGTTGAGCTTAAGCTGAAATTATGTCTATTAAGTAGTATAAAATAGTATCGCAATGAGGAACATGAGATTAAGTGTAACAGATTTATTTGTGGCATGCATATAAATGGTGTTATGTAATCTAAAATCACGTAATTTAGATTGGAAAAAGGCACAAAATTAAAAGGAAAAAATTAGTGAAAAAATCATGCAAACACAAGTACTGTTTATCTCAAATCCAACCGACATTGTAACAGCAAACTAAAGGAAGAAGAGGGTTCGAAACATTTGAACAACATATTTAGACCCTAAAAAGCTCTCGTACTTCCACCTTCCATAAAACCAACATCTAGAAATATCTCGAAAATTGACTCTTAGAAACTCGAAGGGGCGAAATCACGTTATGGATCCCCAAAAACCATCTTTCATGTCATAAGTCTTCTCTCCTGTAACAAGACAAACACAGATAGCGCACTAATAATTGTTCTTGAGGTGGTTTTTAATGTAATTGAGAGGGTTTAAAAGTTTTTGACATACTAACTGTCGCATGTTGTCTTCGTTGTTCAGAGTGTGATCAGGTATGAGGGGGTGAACCGAACTGAATATGGGAGAAGTGGGCCCACTCCATGTACACAAGTGTGTAATAAGTATAGTGAATATGTGGTAGATGGAAGCTCAGATGAAATGGAAATCGAATTTTTTGGTTTTACGTTCTTAGCGTGGCTGCGCTGAAGCTTCTACTGTGTGATATATCGGAGTCACTGATTTAATGCGTGAAATAGTCTTGCACAACAAAGAATCATATGTATGCGAGAGAGAGGAGGCGGGACCGAGAGTGGGACAATCATACTCACTTGATGAACCGTTATATGCAGCGGGAACTCTTTGTCTCTTCTCTGGAGCTGGAAAAGTAATCAGATATCACAAACACCTGAAATGGTTGTTTTACTGATGTTCAAACTTTACTACTTCTATCTATCTAGATCGGAAGAGAAGGCTAATTTCTTCTCTCTTGCTATGACCCTTCTTTCTAAACGAGAACAAATTTGGTTATTTTCCAATACACATATGAAGAAAGACAATTTTATTCTTATTGTGTATTCCAATGCTCGCATACACATTGACTCTTACTGATTGGGTTTTTGCTTCATTTACTTGGAAAGTCGATATTAAGGAAAAGCATAACCTAGATATGAAATATTCTGTAGTTTTTGAAAAGAGTTAGAAAGATTAATATAATCTTCAACCCAGAGAGGCTCACGTTTGTTAATTACAGGAGCTCTTGAACCTCATCAGATACTTGAGGCGGAAAGTGGTACGGATTGCACTAGTTTGGCTGAACATAACGTGTGGGTGAGGATTATGGACTGTCCTGCAGTTAATAACAATTATCTGAAATTGAAAAAGTCCTATCCATAAAATTAAAGCTACTAGGTTTATTTTCTTTTTTTTTCAAAAAAAAAAAGATGTTACCAGAAGATTGAGAGAGAAGGAGGAGAGAAAGGGTGATTCAGTGATGAAACTGAGGATTAGTTGCAGGAAAAAGCAAAGAGCTCTTATAGTCAGAGGCAAAAGGTTAGTGGAAAATGCCGCCATTCGGACTGGTCACAGTCTTGAAGAGAAGAAAATAGTGCAAGGAAAACTCAACCGCAATTTATGAGCCCGGAGATAAACAAAAAACCCAGATCAAAAATTTAAAGATCATAAAAAACAACACCCTAACGATAAACGACATGATTGGCAAAAGAAGTAAAGAAAAACCTTCAACAACACAGAACACCAAACAATGAGATCGAAAAGATTAACAACCTAATTGAAGAAAATGTTGGACCAGAAAATGTAAAGAGAGGAAAAAAGCAGAAAAAAGGAAAAAGGGAAGAGAGAAATATGAGAAGAAACCGGCAAGGCCGGTGTACAAATATGCAGTTTCAGTGTGCATAAATAGCTGCTCGCGAGAGGGGAAGGTGGTCAGAGCGGCGAGGAAAGGGAGGCGTCGGCGAAGATGACATACGTTTAGCTGAATAACTTTTCTTTTATAGATTTTGATTTATGATTGGAAGAATGATGATTGAGTGATGGATTGGACAAGTAACGCTACCCACCACCTGGATCTGCTTTTTTTTTCCCATTTGCCTAGGGTTGAGTTTGTGAAAGAAAGCTGCGGAGAGAAGAGAAAATATGGATGGTCTGCTTCTCTTTGATCTAATTGTAAGAGTCATGCAGAGTTAGTCAAGTTGATGAATGCATCATGCAGGCATGGAGGATGATGAACCGATTTTACATGGTGCATGGCATGTAAATTTTATATAATATTGAACATGGGTTGATCGGGTTGACCTCAGTCCCGAGAGAGAGAAGAGACGTGTGCTGGAGGAGATATGCTTTCAAGCACTCATGATCACCTGTTATTTCGAAGTTAAAGAGGTGTCGTCTGGGGTGCGATTTCAATGCTCTCTCTCTCTTTCCAATCTTTTTCTCAATGTCCGGCCAAAAAAACCTCAGTGTTTACTTTGTATATCCCGGATAATATAGCCTCTCTCGTATTATAAGTTTTGTGTCATTCTACCCACAGACCCATCATGGCATTAATGATAGAAAGTAGGTAATTTCTCTCTTTTGGAATCCCACTACATTCTAACTATCATAATATATATCTAATGTTTCTTACAAAAATTAATTGATCAGTGAAGCTTCGAGCGTTCGTATTTACTATATAGTATAAGTTTTCTTGTTTTCGACTGCTGGAAATCGACACCGAGAAAAAAAAAAAAACACATGTGTGATCTTATAGATGACTTAAAACAAAGTTCCTTTCATAAAAAAAATTACGAACAGGGAAAAAAATCAATAGGAAGATTTGACCTACAACTGTGAATTTTGCGATTAAACGTATGTAAAGTTTATTAAAATAAAATAAAATCTAATGTGATTTGAATGTAATATAATCGACAGGACTAGATAGAATTATAGTCTACATAATCCAAGGCATTATCAATGTCGTAAGGTTTTTTTTTTGTCTTAACATTTATAGAGTCAATAGGAGAGGGTCATAGCTTTAGTAGAAAATCAAACTAGTCAAGAGATAATTGATTTTTTTCATTAAAAAAAAAAGAAGCCATGAATTTTTGTGGTGATTTGACCTCATTCTCTTCTTGTTTGATTATCAAACGAAGATACGAAATTTAAAGCCATATTCTTGAAGCTTTGTTCCTTTGACCAAAAAATTTAATGTTGCTATGCCTTTTGCGATCACTACAGTATAACTTTCATCTCAACCAAAAACTATCCATGGATCTCGTTAAAAAGCAGTTGGAATTCAACTCAACTCAATGTGAGAACAGCGCTATATTTTCTATCGATTAAGCAAAAATATCAACATATTTATGAAGATATATGGAGTATTCTCTTCAAAAAGAGCGAGCTGCTTCCATTACAAAGTCACGAACGGGCTTTAGTTAGAGTACCGTTGTTAAGGGACTTCAAATGGGGAAAAGGCTTGGCAAGTAGAAATCGTTTGCTTTTTTACGGACCATCACAGGGACATGTTCAAATGTAAATCAGAGAGAGCGAGCGACGAGAGAGAGGAGAGAGAGGAGACGAGAGGATGAGACGGAGGGAGGGAGAGAGGAGAGAGCGAGGAGTAAAAATGGAAAATTATATGAAGAGAGCAATATACGAAGCATGAAGAAAGCTGGTCCCGAGGTGACTCAAAGCACAAGGTCGAGTCTTCGACGTTGTACTTCTGCAAGTTAGTTTCAAACCCTAAACCCTATTACTTCGTAACAACCTTTCTTCTCGTAATCAAATAAATTCTTCCCAAATTGGTTCTAACTATTGTTTGTTCCTTTCTTAGGAACTACTTTCAAAACCCTCAAATGATGCAATGATATTAGAGAGACGCATGCAATTTGACAGACCCATTGAACAACATGGAGCCATGACAAAACTATAAATCATTGAAAAATACCCAATTACATCGCCAAATGACCTTGATCAGTGTAATTCTGTGCTACACATGTTTTCAATTTCTATCAGTTATCTGATCTTGTTAGTAATCTTGGAATCAATGTCTAGTCCAAGAGACAATTTCTCCTTGCCACAACCAAAGGAACGACATGGTCTCCTTACAAGGCTTACACGTCAATGGTGTCCAGAATGTGTTGTATGTAAATCCATCAATTTTTAAATAAATAAAATCAGTGAGTGAATTTTCTGAGTTTTTCGCCGTCGAAAGTGTTATGTGATTAACTCGAATTTAGTAATAGCCAAGTGTCAGACATGTGCAAAGTTATGCAAATGGTAAAACTGTGCAAAAATTTAGAGTTATTGCGCGGTAAAATCTAAAATAGGGTGAATAAAGTAAAGTGAACTGTATAAATTTAAAACATTTGACTTATGGCAAATTTCTTCTGGGTAGCGTTTACTAATTGTGTCATATGACTTTGTTAGAACTTATTTATTTCTCTTTTACATATGGGTACTTATTCGTTATAGTTGAAGTCGTGAAAATATCAAGATCAGTTAAGCTCGTAAATTAATTCACGAATGATTTTTCCAAATATTTGCATTGAAATATTATTATTTTATTTATAAATAATAATTCAAAATAAGGGCACCATTAAATGAGCACGTTTTTACTAACGGTTTCGGTTGGTTTCCAAGGTTTTTGACCACCACACAACCGTGGAGTGGAGTGAATCGTGAACGGAACGGTTCCTTTGGTGGGAAAAAATTGTAGTGACGGGGACCGAAAACTACGATTCGGTCCTGGTTTTTATCCCTCCCCTAACATAGTATCAAAGGAAATTATAGTAGGATGGGAGAAAAAGCCTTTTACTGCAAAAGCCAAGAAGAATAATTGTGGGTTTTAGGTGGGGATAAATCTCTCACAATAATCAGCCGGCAAATCAGAGAAGCCCAACAGTTTCTAAATGGAAGGCATTTCGTATCGTTTAGCTGTTCATTCTGATCAACTCAAACGTCGTCACGTTGCTCCGTCTGCTCTGAAAACTGCATTCTTACTTCTACTACAAAATGGATGGATTTTGAAAGCGTTCCAAAGCAAAAAAATAATAATAATAATGCTGTTGTGAACACTTCCTAGCTACGCTTCAATGAAAAATCCTGGCTGACCAACTTTAAAGTGGTAGATTTGATATTTCTGTGAAAACAGGCCCAACGGAAAAACTTCTTATCACACCACTAAACCCACTTAAACTTGAAGTTACTCGAAGCTTCAATGGACCCAATAGTCCAGGGTAGAGTAAACAAAACTTTAAACACTCTGTTATACAATGTTCAACCACTTATGATGGACTGCAACCAAACAATGAAGATCTGAAAAGATTACACCCTAATTTGAAGCACATGTGGACATAAAAGGTAAGAGAGGAAAAAAGCAGAAAAAAGAAAAAGGGAAGAGAGAAATGATGAAGAAATACCGCAAGGCCGTGCACAAATATGCAGTTGGACATACAATCTGCTCGAGGGGGAGTTGTCCTAGCGGGAGTAAAAAGGGGAGGAGTCGGTCGGCGAAGATGACATCCTTTTTATCTTATATAACCGTTTCTTTTTAGAGATTTTGATTTCATGATTGGGAAGAATGATTGATTGATTGATGGGATTGACAAGTTAACCTCTACCCCCACCTTGGATCTGCTTTTTTTTCCTTCTCCTAGGGTTTTTGAGTTGTGAAGAAAGCTGCTGAGAGATAGAGAAATATGATAGTCTATCTCATTCTGATTCTACTATGTAAGAGCTCATGCATAGTCTCGTCAGTTGATGAATGCATGCATGCATGCATGTGATGAATTGAAACTCTATGTCCTTGTCCATGGCCTGTAGTTTTATATATGTAACATGGGTGATCGGTGATCCTCAGTCCCGAGAGAGAGGAAAGAGCTGTGCTGGAGTAGATATTGCTTTCCCCACGCACTCATGATCACCTTTTTTTCAGAAGTTAAGAGGGTGTCGTCTGGTGGTGCGATTTCAATGCTCTCTCTCTCTTTCATCTTTTTTCTCATTTCCGACCAAAAAACCTCCATTGTTACTCCTTGTTCTCCGATAATAAGCCTCTCTCGTTATTATCTGTTTTGCCTGTCAGTCTACCAAGACCCATCATGGCATAATGATAGAAAGATAGGTATTTCTCCGCTTTGATCTCCCACCTAAATTTAATATATATATAATATAATTGTTTCCTTACAAAAATTTAATTTGAAGGTGCAGAGTGAAGGTCTAGATTACTATATAGTATAAGTTTTCTTTGTTTTTCTACTGCTGAGAAATCGAACGATAATAAAAAAAAAAAAAAAATGATGTGATATTATAGATTTACTTAAAAAAGTTCTTTCATAAAAAAAATTACGAACAGGAAAACAAATCAATTATGAAGATAGAAATACAACTGTGAATTTTGCGATTCTAACTTATGTAAATTTATATAAAAATAAAATAAAATTCTAATGTGATTTTTAATGTAATCATAATCGACATGACCTATATAGAATTATAGTCATACATAAATCCAAGCATTATCAATGATCTTAAGTTTTTTTTTTTTTTTTTAACATTTATAGAGTCCAATAGGAAGAGGGTCATTAGCTTTTAGTAGAAATAAACTAGTTCAAGAGATAATTGATTTTTTCATTAAAAAAACAAAAGAAGCCATTAATTTTGTGTTGATTTGACCTCTCATTCTCTCTTGTTTGATATAAAAAGAAGATACGAATTTAAAGCCAGCATTCTTGCAGCTTTTTGTCCTTTTTCCCCAAAAATTCTACTGGATTTTTGCCTTTTGCTATCACTACAGTCTACCTTTCATCTCACACAAAACTCCCATGGATCCTCGTTAAAAAGCATTTGGAATTCAACTCAACTTCAATGAGAACAGCGGCTATATTTCTATCGATTAATCAAACTATCAACATCTTTTATGAAGATATGATTGGAGTATTTCTCTTTCCCAAAAAGAGGATATGCTTCCTTCACAAGTCACGAACGGGCCTTTAGTTAGAGATACCAGTTGTTAATGGGACTTCAAATGGGGAAAAGCGTGTAAGTAGAATTCGTTTGCTTTTTACGGACCATCACAGGGACCTGTTCAAAATTTAACCCCAGAGAGAGAGAGAGAGAGAGAGAGAGAGGAGAGAGAGAGAGAGGAGAGAGAGAGAGAGAGAGGAGTAAAAATTGGAAATTCATATGAAGAGAGCAATAATTAGAGCAATGAAGAAGCTGGTCCAGAGTCTGACTCAAAGCACAAGGCTCGAGTCTTCACTTTGTACTTCTGAAATAGTTTCAAACCCTAAACCCTATTTTTCGTAACAACCTTTTCTTCTCGTAATAAATTCTTCCAATTTGTTCTAACTTATTGGTTTTTCCTTTCTTAGAACTATCTTTCAAACCCTCAAATGATGCAATGCATATTAGAGAGACTCATTCAATTTGACAGAACATTTAACAACCTGGAGCCATGACAAACTATAAATCATTTGAAAAATACCCAATTACCTCGCCAAAGACCTGATCAGTGTAATTCTTTGTGTCTACTATCATTGTTTTCAATTTCTTCTATTTCTCTAAATCTTGTTAGTAATCTTTTGAATCAAAGGTCTATCCCAAGAGACACTTTCTCCTTTGCCACCACCCAAGTGAACGACATGATCTCCTATACAATGCTTCATACCACTCCATGTTGTTCCTAACTGTTGGGTATTGTAAAATCCATCAGTGTTTGTAATACTAAAATCGTGAGTGAATTCTTCTTGTTTTTCGACGTCGAAGTGTTATGTGATTACTAGAATTTAGTACTCGCCAACCGTTCTACATGTTCAAAGTTTAGTCCCTGGTTAACAGTGCAAAATTTAGATTAATTGCCGTTAAATCTAAAATAGTGTGAATTAAAAAGTAAGTACTCTTAATAAATTTTTTTTATAACATTTAGATTTATGGCAAATTTTCTTTCTTGTTGTATCGTTTACTAATTTGTGTCATATGACTTTGTTAGAACTTATTCTTAGATATTTTATCATATGTTGTAAATTATTAGTTATATTTCAAGTCGTGACAATATCAATATCAGTTAAGCTCGATAAATTACTTCAATAATGATTTTTCCAAAATATTATTCATGAAATTATTATTATTTTATTTATAATAATAATCAAAACTAAGGGCACCATTTAAAACGCCACGTTTTTACTCACGGTTCGGTTTGGTTTCCACGGTTTTTGACCACCCACAACCGTGGAGTGAATCGTGAACCGGAACCGGTTCCTTTGGTGGGAAAAATTGTATTGAACGGGGACCGAAACTACGATTCCGGTCCGGTTTTATCCTCCCCTAACATCAGTATCAAAGGAAATTATAGTAGGAATGAGAAAAAGCTTTTACTGCAAAAGCCAACGAAGAACTAATTGTGGGTTTTAGGTGGGGATAAATCTCTAACATATAATCAGCCGGCAAAATCAGTAGAAGCCCACAGTTTCTAAATGGAAGGCATTTCGTACTCGTCTTAGCTTTTCCATCTGATCAATCTCAACGTCGTACGTTGCTCGTCTGCTCTGAAAAATGCAATTATTACTTCTACTACAAAATGGAGGATGAAGCTGTTCCAAAGCAAAAAAATAATAATAATAATGCTGTTGATGAACACTTCCTAGCCTACGCATTCAATGAAAATCCTGGCTGACCAACTTTAAGTGGGTAGGATTTGACTATTTCTGCCTGAAAACAGGCCCAACGGAACTTCTTATCAACACCAATACAACCCACTTAAATCTTTGAATTACTCGAAGCTTCAATGGATCTCCAATCGTCCAGGTTAAACAAACATTTAAAAACTCCTGTTGATTACAATGTTCAACACTTATGATGACTGCAATACGAACCTAATCTCGACAATTAGAGTATTAAGGTTTGACTCAATGCTAACTTTGGGAGAGAGAGAGAGAGAGAGAGAGAGAGAGAGAGACTTTTGTGGTCCGATGCAAAGGGCCTTATGGATTTTACTTTATCTATTGTCTCTAAAAACATAGCTGTATTATTACTAGGTTGCATGAGTTATGTCTTTCATAGACTTTTCGCCCTTGGAGTTTTTGTCTAGGAAAGCCCTAACAAGACATCTCACTTCCAATTCATTTTCATTGTAATCTCTTTATCTCCCGTTTGTAACTCAAAATCTAGATCAAATAGTATAATATTGTAGGTTTTAAACTTAATTCGTATGATTTTTTTCTTGGGTCTAATCTCAAAATACACTGTATTAGTTGGATGTGAAATTTTTATTTACGAACGGTTGTTCTCCTCCGTCTTTCTCCATTAATGTGAGATAATTTTAATGGTATTGGTTAGACGTGCGATAATTTTTGATCTCACAGAACTAGTTGTCACGACATGTATGTGTGTTTATAGCATTTGATTTTTTTGACATTTTCAAAGTTAATTTGGATCAATAAACCTTGTTTAAACTTTTTATATTCTAGTTATCTGTCTGGTCGGTTAATACATGTTCATTAATTAATGTGAGGACAAGCACCATAAGTAGGATCATTGGAAAAATGTTGAATAGGGCTTCCTTAAATCACAAGTGACGAAAAGAAAACAGTGAAAAAGAAACAACCTTTTAAGCTCCAAATTTTGTCTCTTTTTCACGTCAAACTTCAGAAAGAACCTCTCTCTCTCTCTCTCTCTCTCTCTCTCTCTCCCCAAAAGTGAGACACATTAAAAGCCAGCGAAATCACGCCCAATCATTGTGTCTGGAAGGAAACTCTAGTTGCTTAAAAGGCATCTTTCATGCTTGACCTAAACTCAAGTAAGAACATGCGAAACAACCATTCAAGCACTTCTCAACCCTTTTGGAGTTCAACTTTCAAACTCCATTTGCACGACTCTGTTCCACCCATTTAAAGCTTCAGCAAGAACGTCATTCATCTCACGAGCTTGATCCTGGAGAGAAATCACAATCTCATTTCAAACTGCAGCAAAAATCCATGGATTGTTCTGCATTAAACTTCCTTCTTCTTCATCAGAATCATCCAGTTTCTCTCCCAACGGCTATTTTTCTTCTCTCGCAGTTGCAGACAGCTTCAAGCTCAGGTACGTGGCCAGTTTCATTAGAAAAAGCTGAACGCTTTGGAGTCAGCTTCTTATAAAATGACATGATTACTAAATGCATTGAAACAGAAAATTAGATGTGATTTTGAGACGTGTGACATTTCTTGGATTCAATGAAGACTATATCTTGTCACGTTGCCTAGTTTTTTAAAACTTTAAATAGAAACAAGGGCATGTTTGAGCATGGCTAAAAATAATATCACAGGAAAACGTTCATTTGCTTATATTATTGCCCGTATTCGCTACTAGGTCATTCATAGCATTACTATACCTTCTCTATTCATTGCAGGTTGATTATTCGTTAGCACAAGTTTAGCTTACGATGTTTTTGGAAGCCCTCGTCCAATTGAGTATTTTACAGAAAGCCGACAATGAATTCCATTAATAACTAGCCGTTTTGATCCTTTAGAACAACTCGTTGAATTTAGTAGATCTTTTTAGGGGGACCCAATGACTATAGATAAAACTTCTAGACTATTCTTTGTGAAAATAATGTCCTCAGCTTTAAGTTTTGTTCTGATTTAACAACCCAACTTCAACATTTGAAACCATAAATTATTTGTTAGCGAGGACCACTTATTGTAGAAATAGACCCAAAAATTCAGCCAAAGTCATGGTTAAATCAATGTCACATGCAAATCAAGTGATAATTTTAACAAAGAATAACAAAAGTAGGATAAAAAGGGGATCAGTGAACAAATTTGAAAGTTCAAAATGCTCTTCATTGTTTGAGATGAATCATTACTAGGATTACGTACTTTTTTTCCTTGTTTGAATTTTTTTTCTAACTGGATTTTAATGAGCTATCTTTTTCTCGTGAAGGGTAAATCCCCTTGGCTTTCTCCTTCATCCTCTATTATTTTTTATTTTTGAGTTGAAAGTTTAGTGGATATGAATTTCAATGGGTGTCAACTTAGTCAGGATGTCCTATCAATGCCTAAATGTAGCAAATATAATGAGTGATGTTACGTTTACCATATTATTTAACTTTCATAAATACTCGTTGATGTGTCAACCAATGAGTAGTGCAATTAAAATACAATTAATGTAATAAATTATAAGTAGTTAATTTATTGCATTAATTGCACTGATCATTGTTTGACAAGTATTTTAAGAGAGTGGAATAATAAAATAAACGTAGAATTATTCAAATATAATTCACGTCGAGAGTTAGAAAAAGATTAATTAGTTAATATACAACATGCCTAACCTCTATCATTCTTTTTCAAGAACATAGCTAAATAAATCCAGTAGTTTTTCAATCACAATTTGATGAAAAAGAGCAAGAACAAATTAGTTTACAGCAATAGATTCATTAAATTTACAAATCTCTAGAAAATAGTTCTCATCTCAAACAAATAACATAACATGCCAAAAACAGTAAAAACAACAAACATAGTACTCTCAATCTTATATTATTATATACAAATCCCAAGCATTTCATAGTATTTTCATTTTTTTTATTTTAATTTTAATTTATATCTCCTTGGTTTTTATAATTTTTTGGCATCCAGCAGTCTGATGCCAGCATATTTACTCATCATCCAGCATGTTTATGTCATCTGGCTCAAGAAAGACTTCTTCATTTGAGTAATTTGATCTACTTGGAGCCCCTTGATCGTTACTAAACTGGGAAGCCACATATTTATCCATGATTCGCCAATCTGTGACATGATCCACCTCCTGACGATTGTCGTACGAGCACGAATTCTCAATTTGTTGCTCGAGTTGATCTTCTTGATTGAGAGCAGAAGAGTGTAAAATAATACCTCCATCACTTTGATCATATGGAATCAACGGCTGAAAAACCTTGGGACTTTCGAGGCTAGGAAATGGATCGCGAAGAACATTACACCCAAACCCTAGTGCTTCTTTGGAGTGGCATTGCCTTTGTAATGAGATATAAGTTTGCGAGATCTGTGTCGGCGAATCGAGATCTTCGTACCAACTTGGTGATTCATAGTTTCCCATGTTTCGGGTTATCGTTGCAGTTCTCTTGATAAACACCTTGCACACAACCCATCCTTCCTCCTAGTTTAGTTTAGTACAAAACAAAATTTTAACGTTAGATGTTCTCTAAAATATAAAACAAGATTTAAAATTGTTTAAAATCATTATTAATTACATAAAAACTTACCTGAGGAGCTCCATTTTCATTTGTTTCGAGTCGATATTCATGCATGATCCAATCGGACTTTTGTCCGTTTGGCGCGCGGCCTTTATAAAACACCAAGGTTTTTCTCATTCCGATCAAGAAATTATTAGCATAAATTGCCTTATCTCTACCGGTTGCTTTCCAAAATCCAGCTTTCGTGGCTCTATTTGTTCTCGTCCCGGTCGGGTACTTCTTATCTTTGTGGCTGAAAAAATACCACTCCTCCTGATCTTCATTTCCAATTCTGCATAATTCTGTTTCAACAAACAAAAAAATAATGTAAAATCAAGTTTTATAATTACTTATCAACAAATTTTTTTTTTGGTAAAAGAATTCATCTACCTTGAAGATCCCATGGTTCGATTTTGTAAAGATCGACGTCTTTGATGACGTCGAGATCGATCGTCTTCGATGCAATCTTTTTTCGGAGGTAATAGTCTACGAGTTCTTCTTCCGTTGGATGAAATCTAAAGCCCGGAGGGACATCTGAAAGTGTGCTATTCATCTTCCTTCAGCAACTATACAACACCCTGCAGGCACATATGTTATTGCGTTGCATTTTCTCATCTATAATTCTTACTTTTACATGTTTATATTCAAACATGGAAATAAAATTTCAGCCGAAGATCTGAAATCCCAATCTGTAATAACTTCTTTTATCCAAACTCGCCAAAAAAAGAAAAGAGTTCATGTTATATTCTATTAGAACTAAATCATAAGACAAAGCTATAAAAAGAGCAGATCCAAATATCATTTATCAGAAATCTTTGGCTTTAGTTAGAATAAAGTGATAATTATAAGGTAATATGAACTGAAATGAGGTTCATTCTGAAAGAACTTACACTAAACGCCGATAATAATCACATACTTAAACTACTCAAACCATAGTTTCAACTCCCCACCATAAAAATTGATGATTGTGAAGTATGAATATTCATCGATCTGAAGCAAATTCCAGTGAACTTTTATGCCAAAAAGTTGAAAAACATCCATTTAAAATCATGCATTTGGTCTCTTCTTTTTTTCACTGCTTTATTGCTTGGCGTGTAAAAAAGCATAATTTAGCTTCATATTGCTTTAAACGCCTATCCATGAAACCTTCGTAAGCTCAAAGATACCCAGAAAATAGAAAGAGCAGACAAAGAAGAATATGAATTCTTACAGATCTGATTGAAGCCAACCTCGTATTAACCGATCAGCTAATGAGAAAAAGGCACATTTTTTAGCTGGCTTTTGTTACTTCTTTTAACATTTTCGAAACCCTTCGAACCACACAAGAAGGAAACACAGAAAAAACCACGCAAGGAGACAACAGAATTCCTCGGGATTTGCACAATGCAAGCCAACAGTATACTTCCAGTTTCTTTCTCTCTCCTCACAAAACGAAATGGGAGGAGAGAGAGAGAGAGATCAAAGAGGGAAGAATCGAAAAGCTGGAAGGAATCGTAAGGGAGTGGAAAAGGAGAGAAGAGTCAGGGTTAGACAACAGAAACAGACTCACATGCCCTAATAATCCCACCCTTTTATTGTCTCTCTCTCTCTCTCCCCTACTCTAAGCCTTTTAGTGGAAGCTTGATTGCTGCAAAAGCTTTGCAGCCAAGTAAAAGAGTGGCGCTAAAATGGGGAGAGAGAGAGAGAGAGAGAGAGAGAGGAATCAGACCACCAGCAAGTGATGGAGACCAGGCAAGAATGTTATTCTTTTTGTTGCCCTAGAGAGAGAGAGAGAGAGAGAGAGGAGAGAGGTTGGTGATGATGAATGAGTTGAAATTCTTAAAAGAGCTGATGAAATTATTATATGAGAAACTATGATAATGATTTCATGTACTCAGCTGAGCCTTACTTCTTCTTCAATGAAAATTTAAAATCATGTTACTATATAAATTACTAAACTAATTTAAGTGAATTTAGCTATCGAATTTGTCATTTCTCAATCATCTCACTGTTTAAACGACGAGTAATTTTTTTTCGTTTAACCTCTATGTTTATCTTCTAACACGATAATTATTCGCTGGTGTAATTAACAGATTATTAAATGCATCAATTTATGGTTAAGATAATCGTGACGCTACTCAAACTGAGATTTCTTCCTTAAAATGTGATGGGTTCCTTCTATCATAATTTCCTTTTAGCTAGTTACCTTTGGTTGGTGAATAGGACTTTGATAATGTGTGATATTTTCATAAATATAGGTACATAAATTAGTTACATTGATAAATATTTCTGCCAATGCATAATCTTACATTATCAAAAAGGGTATTCTGAAGACCACTTCAAAATATTTTTTAAATGAATGTTCGTATAATCATTGTACTCGAGCTCTGATTGGTTGGTCGGCAATTAATTTATTAATTAAATATTTACAAATAATATTATATTGTTTTTCTCAAATGCTTTTAAGCATTGAAAAGTAATAATTGGGTAACCTAATTAATTATCTATTAAAAAAAAATATAATGAAGAAGTAATTCATAAGGTATTTTTTTAATCATTTTAGTTACTTATTTTAATTCCATACTTTTTATCCAATCTATAAGATGTTGTTAATTAAAGTAAAAACATAGCCGAGTTGACTCGCTGGATTAACGTTTAGTCAAACAAATCGAATCAAACTGAATTAAATTAAAGACTCGGCCCGAGTCGTCTGCGAGCTCGGGTCGAATGCACTTGTACGAGAATGGTCAGAGCAAACCTTATTTATAATTAATTAATTTTTAAAAATTAATTAGTAAAAATAATTAAGCCTTGTCCTAGTGGACAACTGGGCCCACCACGGGTTTGATTACCTGGCTGCTGAAGTGGCATCCGCCGGTCCAACGTGGGCAAGAGCTATCATACTGGTCCCTGCCTTAGTAATAATATAACTAAGGACGGTCTTATTAATTTGCTCATATTTGAAAGAAAACCATTAATTATGAGTTTATTTCACTAATTAGACATTATCATGAAAATTAATCATATCAATTAATGTAATTATGTAATTTAATCACTATAAAAAATTAATGCTGAGTATAATTTTAAAAAAGTAATGTCACGGTTACTCTTATTTTTATTTTTTAATTCTTATCTACTGATGTGTCAGTTATTAATTGGTGCAATTAACGTGATAAATTACTAATAAATAAAATAAGTAAATTAATTATATCAATTAATGACTGACGAGAAAAAATTAGAAGGTAAAAATTGAGACTAATCGTATCATTGCTGGATGAAAAATCGACCTTCACTTAACTTTGATCTTAATTTTATTGGAAGTAATAAATGTGGATTTGTTTGCTTACATTGTAGTTTTGTTTGTGATAATTAGGAAGAATTAAAGTAAAGCAAAAGACTCACACGTGAGTCAAGTGTCATTATGGGTCCCAACTGATGCTGACGTGGAAAATAAAAGCTTGATAAAAGTTGATCTTGGTGAATTATACATCAGTTAATGTCGTTTAACGTTGTACCAAAGGGAATTTAAGATATCATTTGAAGAAACTGATGTAACATGTATTTGGTGATTTAATATTTTTATTTAATTTTGGTAATTAATTATTCTAACAAAATTAAAATATTTTTTTTTTACATCAAAGTACAAATTGAATAAAAATTAAATAATAAATTACATGAAACAATATTAAGAGAAAAAATAAAATTCACTGAAGCACGAGTAATTCTGCTATTGATCTTACGATATAAACCCAAGTGTTGTCCGTGTTGATGAGAATCCCTTTTATAAGAGAACAACGAATCTCGACCTCAAATATCAAAATTTAGAAGAACAAAACTAGCGCATAAGTTTGAAAAAATGGCAAAAGTAAGTTGTCACACATTCCTCACTCCAAGAACAAGCAAATTTTGAAACCTAGAAACCCTAAAAAAGAAAAACGTGCTTTAATTTTGGTCTCCCTTTTTTCCTTTTGCAGCCAATTGGAGAACTTTAGTGCAAACATAAAATATCTACAGCCTTACTTTTTATACTTGCAAGAAATAGGCGTTCTTCGCTCGAGTCCCACTTGTGTTGTTCATTGTATGTCTCAACTATGTTTCGTCATATTTTAAGTTAAAAAAATTAGAATTCTATTAAAATTGTTTGAAAAAATAATACTTCGAAGATCTATACAAACTCTCTCTCTCTCTCAACATGACGAACAAACTCTGCATGACGAACAAACTCTGCTGCTTCCTCAAACATTTCTAGAATCTGAAGCTAAAAAAAAAGGCGGCACGGATTTGTTTCTATTAGACATTTTCACACATTCTTCGTTGATTACAATCTGTATTAGGTGAGTGTTTTTTTTTTCTCCCGAAGTTGTCGAAATTATTCGTAATAAGATATTCACAACAATTGTCATACGAGTACCTGTTTGAGTATATTATCTGATGAAAAATATTAGATATTGACAACAACGGTCATACGAGGACCTCTTTGAGTATATTATCTGATGAAAAACATAAAGCAAAATATGCTGTGATACCAAGAATAGTAATTTTAGAGAAGAAATAATGAGAAGGAAGATCTCAAAATCAATTAACTTGGATATTGTCTTTTGGTGTTTTGATACATCTTTGGAGAAGATCCCCAAAAGGAACAATTTTATTAAATCAAGACGCGCATAATTTATAGACTTCCAGGTACATGTTTAACATAATACATGAGCTACCTAATTAATGACATACATGTACTAATACATAATGAATCTACAAAATACATGTATTAATGTATCTACACATATATGAATAGAACTTTCTAGATGATTCTTGAAAAATATATGAATTTAATTAAAAGACACATTCTTCGAATTAGGTTTATTTTCAACAGTATCTTCGTGCGATCAAGGTTCATTAGTAGAAAAACAGCATTCGAAATCCTTTTTTTTTTTAAATTCATCTCCCTTCCGGAACCCCGGCTGGAAAATCCAAACCCGTATTCAAAATCTTCACCATGCTCAAGTCTTTAAAGCGCGGAGCATAAAGACTTTATTTTTCCAGAAAGAGCTATATTCGGGTCGCGGATGACCCGACTTGATTGGAAAAACCAGTAAAAACACCGAAGGAATACACTTGATCGTTTACGGGGGGAAGTCGGCTACTGAAACCTCGGCGTACTTGGTGCCGGTGATTTATTTCAATCATCCCCTGATCGTAAAGCTGTTGGAGTCGTCCGAGAAAGTGAACGGGTTCAACTTTCCGGGTCGGATCATCATACCCTGCGTGGCTTCGCAGTTTGAGAAGGTCAAGAGAAGTATTGCAGCGTCGGAGAGTTTCCGGCAACACCGTTGGAGTCATCGCCAAGGACTCTAACGATATGGACCTTCGTTTGGAGAATGTGAAGGCCAGGATTGTAGCCTCCACAGGCTGCTTCCCAAGCTTATTTCATGGAGTCTACGGGAGACTTCATTGCTGCAGAGGTTTGCAAAAGCTCGCCTACGCTTAGTGCTGTTTGGAAATCACGTACAACAATAACCTCAAATCAACATAACAATATTTAATTTTCTTAAAATTACATTTTTATATAATTAAATTTTTATAAACATATAAATGAAATCAGGAAAATACATTACTTTATTCATTGCTTAGTTAAGTAGAGCGTGTGGCTATTTGTGTCGTATAAGCTGGAATAGCTCAGTTGGCTAGAGCGTGTGGCTGTTAACCACAAGGTCGAAGGTTCAAGCCCTTCTTCTAGCGGTAATTTCTTCATTTTATTTTTCCACCTGACGACACAGACTACACCCGTTACCATAGCCGACGTGTCGTGTTCCCAGTTGAAGAAATAGAAACCTGCTTCTTCATTCAATGTTCCATTATTAACCGTTGACAAAGACAGAACAACAAGACATTGATGCCTCCAATAAACCTGGTTTATGCTTTCATATCAAGAGTAATTTTTATTCTGCACCAAAACAGAAAACCCACCACAAAAAAAGAACATTTGAGTTTTAGTACTTTCCCATCCAAGAATACCACTTCAATTTCAACTGAAACCACAACGGTGGAACTCCCAAAACCCCACGATGTAACCTCGGATCAAAAACGTCGAAATGCACTCGCCTAAGAGAGTCCAACATGACTTGAGCGGGCAATGCTTGCCTAAGGACGGGAAACGCCTCCTTGGGCACGGTTCGAGCCAATTCACGAGCTTTTTGCAGATGTACATTAGCAACAGAAGCAATCTCAAAAATTGCATCGCATAGAGCTTCACGAGAATCCGATTTCACATCAAGGTGACCCCCTTCTTCACCCATTAAACCATGCTTTCGGGCTACTTTCAAGGGTATGTAAGAAAAATGGTGGTTTCTACTAGCATGATAAGGCAATGACTTAAGCAACAATAGAAGACCACTTGCCTTACCAATATGAGATGCTGCATGATCGGCTATGGTCGATTTGATCCCCCCCGCTTGAAGAGTCAAGTAAAGAATAGTCGATACAGTATCTTCAGCATATTTCTCCAGTACATCGATAGTTTCTGGAATATCGGTTGTTTCTCTCCTGGCATCGTTTATTCGAGCTTCGATTGATCGTTTTAGCCACCCTCTGCTGAGTTTGTACTCTGATATCACAGAAGAGAGGGCTTGTGCAGTCGGTTGCTCGATTAACTTATTGGCATAGATTTTGTCTATGGCTTCTTGCCACCAAACAAGACGCATAAGACCTATTCGTGGGTCCGAAGCAACATCCATGGCTCGGGCAGTTTCGACATTGAAGGCTCTGAGAGCAAAAGCTGCTTTTCTCATGTGAGGGGGAAGTTCGAGGAGGCATAGATAGTGATGGTAATCATACTTTCGAACTTGCTGGACGCAATGGGAGAATGCAGCTCGTAAGCTACCAGATGCAAGACCACCGTTCATCAAATTCCAGTTATGTTTCTGAAAAATGAATAAGAAAATTTGTGAGCATAATCTATAATGTATTTAACATCGGACATGTTCGCTCAAGAATTTACTTATTCAGATTAGAGGTCAACTTTCTAATCAAATATCGACTGAAACTTGAGATTATAAAATAAAACCCCTTCAAAAAGGCAAAAAAAATGATAATCCATTGAGTCATGTAACAGTAAGCATATACAAAAATTGCATCAAAATAAGAATGAAATCAAACCATGTACTGGCCAATATGTTCCTGAGAAACAAACAGTGGCCTTCTAAATTCACATTGCATCAGTCAAATTAAAAAAATTACAGAAAGAAAGCTTTCCACTAAATCGTTAAAGGGACAAAGTTTCCTTTGGAGCATTTAGTCGAACATCTTGAAGGCAATCTGATAAAAGCTTCATTCGTTAGAATAAACGAACATGGGGGACATTCCAGAGGTAAGAATCACAAGAATTATGATGGGAATAACTAAGAAACTCTAAAGATTGAAATCGAGAAACTAAATTTTCCAAACTAATTAGACAAGTAAAAATGAATCAAAAGAAAAAGATCTTAGACGGAAGGAAATAAAACTCACTTCAAAAACTCCGCTTTGAACTCGAGCCTTCTTCTCAGAATTAAATAAAATATATGGCAGTTTGCATCCACCGTTAACTCTCAATTAAACGAATGAGAGACAGAAAGAGAGAGCGCGACATTCTCAGTTATCGACGTTTACTGTTAAGTTATTGACAAGCGTGCTATTTAAAAATCATTATTAAACTACATAGATTTGATGGAGAGAATTTAAATTATAAGAAACGCATAACTTGTCCCCACCACTCGTTACCAAATAGTCCGTTATGGGCTCACTTCTACCCGACTTTGATCTCGAGATTTACAATTTTTCCTGCTTTTAAATCATTTATCCCCACGTAGCTGTTTAACACAATCATCCTCGTCCTCCTCTTTGGGGTTGACGTCTTCGTCAGATATATTTCAATGGAACTTTGATATCATTTGTAGCATTTCGATCACCACTACCTAGTAATTTGAGTAGACTCGCATAATTTTATTATTAAGTATTAGGGTAATATTCAATTTGATAATCAAAGTAGGAGGAATTTAACAATAATGACCATAAAAGTCATTTTGTAAATAACTTCACCCTAAAAGTATTGAAAACTTAACAAGTTAACATCTGGCAGCCTCCCGATCTCCGAGATCGGCCCCTTGATCTCACTTGGTGCCCACCCCCCGTTTTCGACAAAAAATACATCAAACGATATCAGATTTGCTTGAAATGTTTACTACATGTGTAACGACCCTCCGGTTCACCAGGATCAGGCCGTGCGATCCCTCCGGCTCACTCAGATTAGGCCCCGACACGTGGTGCCAGCTCAAGTGTTACTCACACTTGTAGCCCAATGATCTTGTAGCCTAGAGGTCTTGGGTTCGAGTGTGGGAGAGGGCAAAAACTCCTCAACCAGGGAGGAGAAGGTCATGAGTACACGTGGTACTGTCGGGTGAAGCCATGTGGCGGGGCCTAATCCGGGTGAGGAGGAGGGACTGCACGACCTGATCCGAGTGAGCCGGAGGGTCGTTACAACATGTTCAACATATCATGAAAAAATAATTTGGAAAGTTTTGTAATTTTTCAACACTTGTAATTGTATGATTTATTGTAATTTTTACATTTATTTTATAGAATATTGTTTTAAAAAATTATAATAAATTGTATAAGATTCAGTTGAAATTTTTACCATTTGTTCACTACTTAATGAGAAGATAATTTGAAAATTTTCGTGATTGTTTAACACATGTATGATTTATTGAAATTTTATTTTAGTATTTTATAAACATATTATAATAAATCATACAAATTTTAGAATATCAGAAAACTTTTTCTATTATCTACCCATAATAGGTTGAACATGTGGAAAAGTTTTCAAATATTGTTTGTTATTTGTTTAAAAATTTATTTATAAAATAAAGAAAAAACTGAGATTAATTTAAACAAATAACAAACGATATTGGATTTATTTGAAACTTTTTCTAAATGTTCACCATATTATGGGTAGATAATAGAAACATTTTCGTAATTTTTTAAAACTTGTATGATTTATTATAATATTTTTAAACAATACTAAAATACAATTATAATAAATCGTAGATGTGTTCAAAAATCACAAAAATTCCTAGATTATCTTCTCATTAAGTAATGAACATGTGGTAAAAATTGCAACTAAATCTAAGATCGTTTGGTAGTTTTTTCAACGAGGATTTTATGAAATTGTTGATAGAAGGTCAAACCTGATAACAGAATCAAAGTACATGGTTCGGTTTGCCGGTTTTTTTAGTACATGGGCCGAATTGAAAAAACGTGTATAGTACAGGATTCAAATCGATAATTTCTCTAAATATAAATATAAGCCCACGTTGGACCGCGGATGCCACTTCAGCAGCCAGGTAATCAAACCCGTGGTTGGGCCCATTAGTCCACTAGGACAAGGCTTAATTATTTTTACTAATTAATTTTTATTTAAAAATTCTCTAAATCTTAAAAATGAATTAATTAGATATAGATTTGCTCTGATCATTCGACTGGGAGCTCAAACATGACTCGGGCCGAGTCTTTAATTTAGTTCAGTTTAATTCGATTTGTTTGACTAAACCTTCATTCAACAAGTCAACTCGGCTACGCTTTTACTTTAATTAACAAGATCTTATAAATGGAATTAAAATAAGTAAATAAAATGATTAAAAAAAATACCTTATGAATTACTTCTTCATTATATATATATTTTTAATAGATAATTAATTAGGTCACCCAATCCAATTATTACTTTTCAATGCTTAAAAGCATTTGAGAAAAACAATATAATATTATTTGTAAATATTTAATTAAAAAATTAATAGCGGACCAAGACCAACCAATCAGAGCTCGAGTGCAATGATTATACTAACAGTGTTGTGTTGTGGCGTATATTTATATATATATATATATATATATATATATATATATATATATATATATATATATATATTCATTTAAAAAATATTTTGATAATGTAACTAATTTATGGACCTATGTTTATGAAAATATCACACGTTATCAAATTTTGATTGAAGAAGAAATAATTTCATTACCATAGTTTCGCATGTAATAATTTCATCAGCTCTTTTAAGAATTTCAACTCATTCATCATCACCAACCTCTCTCCTCTCTCTCTCTCTCTCTCTCTCTCTAGGGCAACAAAAAGAAGGGTAAATTCCAAAAATCACCTTGAACTATGCGAAATTCTCGAAAAAATCCTCCGACTTTAAGTCTTCCAAGTCAAAACCTCAAACTATAAAAAATTATCAAAAAAACCCCTGGCGGGGGGCCGAATTGTAATTCGGGGGGCCGATAGCCCCCGAATCCGAAATTACACGGAATTCGGGGGGCCGCACTGTTCATGCGGGGGGCCGCATGAACAAGGCGGGGGCCGCATGAACAGTACGGAGGGCCGCATTTTGTAGGCAGCTCCCCTACTTTATAATTATTCTTCATTATTTTTAAATAATTTTAAAAAATACCAAATTATATTCAATTCACTTAAAATTTTTACCACATATTCATCGTATCATGGGAAGATAATGTAAAAAGTTTCATGATTTGTTTAAATTTTTTATGATTTAATATAATTTTTTATAAAATAATCTCATTAAAATTACAATATATCGCACAAGTGTTATAAAATCACAAAACTTTTTACATTATATTGCCATGATGTAATGAACATGTGGTAAAAATTTCAAATAAATTGAATATGATTTGGTATTTTTTAAAAAATTAAATCTTCATTTCTTCTTCAGACTTCAATTTGAGGCTTTAACAAATACCAAATCATATTTAATTTATTTTAAATTTTTACCACATGTTCATTACATCATGGCAAGATAATGTAAAAAGTTTTGTGATTTTATAGCACTTGTGCGATATATTGTAATTTTAATGACATTATTTTATAAAAAATTATATTAAATAATAAAAAATTTAAAAAAATCACGAAACTTTTTACATTATCTTCCCATGATGTGATGAATATGTGGTAAAAATTTTAAGTGAATTGAATATAATTTCGTATTTTTTAAAATTATTTAAAAATAATGAAGAATAATTATAGAGTATGGGAGCTGCCTACAAAATGTGGCGCCCCCGTACTGTTCATGCAGCCCCCCGAATTTCGTGTAATTTCGGATTTGGGGGGCTATCGGCCCCCTAATTACAATTCGGCCCCCCGCCAGGAGTTTTTTTGATAATTTTTGATAGTTTAAGGTTTTGACTGGGAAAACTTAAAGTCGGAGAGTTTTTTCGAGAATTTCGCAAAGTTCAAGGTGATTTTTGGAATTTAACCCAAAAAGAATACCATTCTTGCCTGGTCGGTCTCGGTGGTCTGATGCCTCTCTCTCTCTCTCTCTCTCTCTCCCCCATTTTAGCGCCACTCTTTTACTTGGGTGCAAAGCTTTTGCAGCAATCAAGCTTCCACTAAAAGGCTTAGGGTAGGGGAGAGAGAGAGAGAGAGAGACAACAAAAGGGTGGGATCATCAGGGCATGTGAGTCTGTACCCTCCCTCTTCTCTCCTTTTCCATTCCCTTAACGATTTCTTCCAGCTTTTCGATTCTTCCCTCTCTGATCTCTCTCTCTCTCTCTCCCTCCTCCCATTTGTTTTACAAGGAGAGAGAAAGAAACTGGAAGTATACTTTTGGCTTGCGTCTCCTTGCGTTGTCTTTTCTGTGTTTCCTCCTTGTCTGGTTCGCAGGGTTTCGAAAATATTAGAAGAAGTAACAAAAGCCAGCTAAAAAATGTGCCTTTTTCTCATTAGCTGATCGCTTAATACGAGGTTGGCTTCAATCAGATCTGTAACAATTCATATTCTTCTTTGTCCGCTCTTTCTATTTTCTGGGTATCTTTGAGCTTACGAAGGTTTCATGGATAGGCGTTTAAAGCTATAAAGTAGTGAAAAAAAGAAAAGACCACATCTCACTGGTTCACTAGCTGGAGCTCCGGCACACGCTCCGGTGTTAATGGCTAGAGAGTAATTTCCTTGTGAAGGCCCCACTGAAAATGCCGTTCCTACTGAGCTGAGGATTCGGCTGGGACGGAATGCCGGAGTTTGAAAACTGCCTGAACTCCGGCGGAGAGTGCAGTACTGAGCTGACCCACCAGAAAGTGTCATAGCTTCTCCCCCATCCATGCATTTATCGAAGAGCAACAAACAGTCACAAAAAATTCTGCACTTTAACGTTCAAAAATATTACTTTGAACCATTCAACGCAGAACCCCTGTCAAAAATGTCGAGCTGCGCTACAAAAGATCAAAGGCAAAAACGAAGGTAATGAAGTTTTAAAAACTGAAGCAATCACCTTTCGCTCAAAACATTCAATACCCACGAACGGAATTCAAAGTTCAGACCTTTTCGGCCAACTCCCGCCTGAGAGAAGTGGAAGGAAACCAAAACCCTAGATCAAATCTAGGGCTTGGAGGAGAAAGGAGAGAATGAAGGAAAAGACAAGGAGAGGGGGTGTTGGACAGAGAAGGAATATGAAAGCAAACTATTCGCTTTCGGGCTTTGAATCAAAGGCTCTAATTTGTTATTTCTTCACATGAATTATCACTAAATCAGGTAACAAATTATTTTGATTTATTTCTAATATATTAAAAAAATTCAAAGAATTGAAAAAACAACAACTGAAAGTGCAAGGCTGTGGGTAAAGACGAGTTTTTTTTTATGTAAAATAATAAACAGGTTTAGAGTAATTGGTAAGTAAGTGATTAAAGCGGCAATCAGAATGATATTGCCATTTCTTAGGGCAGTGAGCCCATCTCTCTTTCTCTCTCTAAAAGTAAAAGTCACCTCTTTCTATCTCTAAAAGTCACTTATCTCACTAAAAGGGTACCTCGTTTACCCTTGGAGCTGCTTTGGTCCACCATTGTTGTCCTGATGTAAGACCAAGTTTTAGGAGGGAAGTGGAAAGCAGAGAGAAAGGGACATCTGTTTGGTATTTCAGGGGATGAAGACCCATTGGATCACCAGTTAGTAAATAAAAGTGTTTTCCTTGATTCAATTTTGTTCATAAATGTTATTGCTTTGTTATGACAAAATAAAATGCAAAACTTGGTAATTCTCTTTGAAAAGTTTTTGTTGCATAGTAATAAATAAGTAGACAAGTATCTTACACCTCAAATCCTAATAATTTTTTAATCAACTAACTCAAACTCTCAAAAACCACGATAGAAAGTTATAAAAAAAAAAAAAAGATTTCAGAATGTTCGATCGACAAATATGGGGGGTGAGACGCGATTGCGCCATTCTCCTTCTATGAGTGGTTCTATCGTCCGGTAAGTCATGTTAAATATTTTCATATCGAAACCTGCTCCTTTACGAGTGCCATGAGAGAAACCTGTGTTATCGTCGGTAAAGTAAATGGAATTAGGTTTATATCCCTTAACCCCCGATTCAATTAGCGCCATGGAAGAGTTATGACCCAGAAAGAGGCTCCAGTTTCCCAAGCTTTTCAATTCCTCCCAACTCAAACTCTTGAAATCAAGCTTGAAAACTTGAAAATTTATGGTTTGGTACGGCCTCCCCTTCAATTAGGTCTTTTGAGAACTCTGTAATAAACTTTGCCGTCGTTGGATTAGATATTCCAAAATCAGTGACCAAAAGCTTTCCCCAGAAAGTAATAAAATAACACTTGTCTTGGTAAAAAACAGCGTCGGCAAAAGCTCTTTCCGTGGTTTCGATCAACGTCCATCTTTTATTACCGGGTCTCCAATAAGCAGGCATCGTAGGACAGCCTTGAAAAACCATAAGGACAAAATTTGAAGCGAGAGAAAGACTGGTGGATAAAATTGCTCGATGAATAAATCGAACATAGGGTTTGCTAAGCGCTTTATGTCTGGACTCGCCAAAAGATTTGATCCCAGGAAGCTTGAATCTAGCGAGGGTACAGACTGATGCCCCAGTCCGATCCGACGGTGAGAAGCCATACGTTATTGTACGAGTTGGGAGGGGATGGGGAGTTGATCGATCAATAGGTGATAAGAATGATAGAAAGAGAATAAAAAAAGGCTTCAGACATTGGTTTTCTCTGTCTGAGGAATGGTGGGGTTTTTGCCACGCTACGTGACTCTCAAAATAATACTTAAGTAATATTCAATTTCACCATCAAAGTATTAAAAAATAGTTAAATAGTTATACGTTTACGAACTATGACTTTTTTTTTCAGATCAAATATTGAAGGCCTTGTCTCTAAAAGTGTTCTTTATACAAAATCTAGATCTACGCGTCTCTCTCTCTTTGGTGTTAGATCTTTCTCCACAGCTCAAATTTTAAAACACGTGACGCGTGTCATTCTTTTACTATTATTGATCAATCATTTTATATAAAATTGTTCAAATAATAAAAAAATAGCATATGATTTAATAGTTCTCTCATTTGATTTCCTGTTTCTCTTTCACTATATTTGTTCGTGATCGAGCTCAATTAAATATGTGATGATGTCAAAGTTTAAAAATTAAATAAAAAAATTTATTTTGGAATTTCTCAAATTCATAGTAACTTCTAGAAAATAACCAAATTCTTGATTAAAAAAAAATGAAAGACAACTTTGACCACCTAAAATCAACTCGTGCATTAAGCAAATTCAATACCAATTGAAATATTGTCACAAAAAAAACCTCAAATTATTGTACAATTTCATACTATTGTAGGAGAACGATAATCCAATACTTATAATTGTAAATTTCTCTCATCCATTATATAATCTTGTACACGGATAGGGAAAGATGACAGTAACTTACAGGTCGGAGATGCCAGCGACTGGCTTGACACAATTGAAGATTGAATCAAAATGGGAAACAAAACACGAGAAAGGAAGAGTGTTAGATTTGAACAACAATGTCGTCTGAATTGAATAAAATGGGGTTCAAGAACTTTTCAGTTTTCACCAATAATGAAGTAACATTCACACTCTTTAAGTTTTTGATGTATTGGTTGTACCAAATTCATCTGATTTGGACAATTCCAGCACTGACAAGCTTCTGGATCTTGGCCATCACCATTGGGTTTTTTGTATACTCCTGCGCTGCCTTTAGATTTTCCTGCAAATCAGCACCTACAGCCCCCAAAGAGTCTTATTAGCTTTACCTAGTACAGAAGACGAGTTTCTTTTTCTTATCTTAGAAACTGAAATAAAAGAGTTTTCAAATAATATTTTCTAATGACATTCTATAAAATAGAACATTTTTCTAAAAATGATAAAAATAATCCAATAACTGAATTTCTTGTACTCATTATTGTATGTTGTCTAACATGACAAACGAAGCCGCAAACTTAACTCACTTGTCTCAAGACAAGATCTGATAACATGTTCTGTACTTTCGGATCTTGCATTCTCTTCGCCTGTAAGATCCGTTTTTAACTAAGGATCAATGTGGAAAATGTACAATTGTCAAAAAAATAAAAACAAACAAAAAAGAAATACATGTCGCTCCTTCAATTCCTCAGGAGTTAGGTGCCCACGACCAGCCTTGTTAATTTGTTCAATACATCTGCATTTCATTTTCAAATAGCAAGCAGTCAGCGTAACATATATTTTCGGCATCAAATTTTTTCGAAAACAAAATGTTTCACGTTAAGTTATGATTAGTTTATTTTCTTACATCATTAAGCAATTCCTGATTACTTTGGTCATGCTTCAGGCCTTCTTGGTAAGTTTCCAAAGCTTTGTCATATTCTTTCATAAAGAACTGTATTGCACATTTCCTAGTGTACCCTTTGGAAAAGGCTGGATCAAGCTCAATGCACTTCTTTGCATCCTTGAGTCCCTCAGTCAACGCCCCCAATTTCGTATAACATGCAGCTCTATTACTATATGCCTGCAAAATAAAAAAGTTTCAAAACCTGACTACTCTCTTGGTCAGTGATGCAAGGATAAATGGATAATGACCTCACTTAACATAGCTTGCATAAGCATTTTTGAGAATGCTAATTCTGCCATACTTCTTTGGGACAAGATTTTAAAAGAAATTACTTTGGAGTTTAAGGAAATTTATATTTCTACACTAATCAAAAATATTAAATTTTCGCTTTTGTTTCTTTTCAAAGTTTTCTTCAAGTGTGTCATCCAAACTATATCTCATTAAGCATAAATTTTTGTCACTTTTTCTAAAGGTGCCAAACAATACATGTGAGAGGACACTCACGCAATACATATGTAGTAGGCTATGAAAAATGAAGGGTTTGTCCACTGTTCATTTTTAGAGAAAATGAAAATGTCAAATAAAAAGTACAGTTTTTTTACATGTGCTTGTCAAATTAATGAATTAAAAAGATAATTACAGTTAACGATATATACAATCAAATACTATATTTACACTCTAATTTATACACTTTAACGTGTAGCTCAAGTGCCATTTATTTATTGGTATAAGTGATCAATTATTTTAATTAGTATCTACTATAATCGTACTACCGATAAATGAATGACATTTAAAATGTAAGAATAAAGTATAAAATTAGAGGACATACTTGGCATTTCACATATATAATTGAAGTACATTTGTACCATCCCATTTATAGCATAAGTAAGAGACGTGTAATTCACAAACAGACGGTCAGATTCTTACCTTTGGATCATTGGGATTCCTCTTCAAAGATTCTGTGTAATGCCTCACAACTTTTGGATATTTTTGCTGTTTCAAATAATCATTACTTATCATTGGTTCATCAGAGTGTAAGTGAAACTTTTTTTTTTTCAAATGTAGAATGGATAAAAAATGATATACAATATAAACTCATGAAGGTTGAAAAGCATTAGTCCTCTGAAGACTTGAGAAAAAGAACTTCCAAGACTCGTAAAAGTGACAATAAGATTGAGTTTTGAAAACACAATCTAGAAGATTAAAAGGTGTGACTTTCTATAACCTAAGAGAAAATTACTTATAAGATAGATACAAGAAGAAAAGTGAAATTTAATTAACTTAGTAGAGTTAACTGCTTTGCGTTATGTTTCTTTATGTCTTCTACATACCCCTAATGTAATAAGTTTGAATTTTCATATCTAAGAATTGAAATATTTTATTTGACATTTCTTTCAAACATAAAAAATTTAATACATATGAGAGGAGTTCAATCAAAAGTTAATCACTAAATTAAGGTTCTAACCAAGAAAAGATAAATTATTATGAAAAGGAGCAACAACGACATTAACATTAAATAAAAAAAAGACATACATTTCTCACGTTCCTCATCTACTATTAATGGATCAGAGTATTTCTGTTGCTCTAGCTCTTTCTTTGATTTCTCAGCCTCATTCAGCTTTTTAAAAGTTTCAGGGTTCCGATGCTCTGTAAGAGCATTTTGAAAAGTTTCAATCGCAGGATCAAAGTCCTTGGAACATTTTGTCATTTTCATCAAAGCAAAACATTTTCTGGTCAAAGCTCTTGCAATCATCTTAAAGTCTAATCTAAGCTCCCTACCTCGTTCTACAGCCTTGTCACAATCTTTAACGCACTCCTCATTAGGGGTGGGCAGAACCGGAAAACCGGACCGGACCGCCGGTCCGGGCCGGTTCTTGGCCGGTTCCTGCTGTCATGGAACCGGGACCGGTTCCATGAATTGAGGAACTGGGAACCGCGGTCCGGTCCGAGGTTCCCAGTTCAGGAACCGGGCATTTCCCATGGGAGTACCGACCCATGGGTTAGCCCGGTTGCAACTGGTTATCCGACCCGGGTCAGATAACTTAGGGCACTCGCGTCTCGCAGTGCACTATAATTTAGAGGGTTTTTTTTGCCGGTACGATACGAAGGCGGTGTCCTTTAGGAGACCTTCCTTCCCTAATTCCATTTTCCAACTTCATCGATTTCATTTCTTCCCAGAGAAAGAGATGGATTGGGGAAATGTGACAGTGGAGGATTTAGTCGAAGCCCTTCGTGAAGTTGATTGGTCAATCCCACCTCGCCCTCCAGTCCAGGTGAGTTCTTCTCCAAATTCAGGCTCCCTTGCTCCTTTCCCAAATGGACCAGCCGCCTCAAATGCAATCTCTATTAGTTTGTTTCCTTTTCTTTTTTTTTTTCTTTTTTTTTTCTTTTGATGCAACGTCCTACCAGATTTTTGTCGGTTCGAATCTGTCGAGAGCTGATATTTCGATTCTCTTTTTCTTGTTTGTTTTACGAGCATCTTCTAAATCAGGCTCAATTTGTGAAAGTGTGTGAAATTAGGGGATTCTAGGGTATTGATTTGGAAGGATTTTGCTGGGGTCGATTGTGTTATTTTGAGATATGCTTTGGTGGCGTTGCAGATCCAAATTGTTGGGAGGAACCGGTTCGGTACCGGTTCCGGTTCCAGACAGAAAAATCCCGAATTGTCCGGGCCGGTCTGGTTCCAAGCCGGAACCGGACCGGCCCGGACCGTGCCCACCCCTACTCCTCATACTGCAAAAAATATCAATAATTAAAACCAAGTGCCTACTCTTTCTACAGCCTTGTCGCATTCTTACCAACTTAGCTAACAAATTTTTGTCAGTAAATTCAACTTACGAAAGACTTCTATCTGAAAGCAACCCAAAAGTTAACTGACCAAGCAGCTACATATTCTCCTAGTAGCATCTAAGTATGATCTACCGTAATGCAATTGTATCAAAATTTGTCAACTTTCATGTGATAACACCCAATCCAAACTCTTTCATACCTCGTCGAGTAACAATATCAGTACTTATTTCAAAAAGCCAAAGTCATGAATTAATGAAACCAATTGTCCTTAATTCTTTAACCCTATATGTCGAAGCAAAGAGAGCCTGAAGGGTGATTATCAACTTCTCGAGCAAAAGAAAGAATTTCAAACAAAAAAATGTAGCCCGTTCCCCATCTCTAAGTACAAGAAAAAAAAAATCTGAAATCATAAAAATGCACTACCTTTCCCATCTCCGAGTACACAGCGGCACGATTTGTGAGGTAAGAAATATCCTCGTCGTCTAGTTCCAATGCTTTGGTGTAATGCTCAATTGCAGTGTCGAAACCCTTCTTCTTATATGCCACACTTCCAGCCTCCTTTTCCTTTTGTGCCTTCAATCTATACTCTGTTGACATATCCATTGGCTGAGGTTCTGGTTCAGTCTCTTTCGCCTGCTCTGCCCCAGCAGCCCTTTTCCTCTCAGTAGAAGGCGAGGCCTCTGGCATCTTAGAATCATCTTGCTTGGGGGACTGAAATTTCAAATTCAACAAAACACCAAACGCTTGCATCACTCTGTGATCTTTCACATAAAGATTAAAGTTGTTTGGATTCTTTTGAATCTCCTGCATCATTTTCACAAAATCAGGTTGCTGAAGAAAAACCTTAGTAGACAGATCAGCCGTTAGCTTAGCCCACATTCCAGGACCGAAAAACGCATCCCTTTCTTTTAATAGATTTGTTTTGTTGAACTTTGGCTCTGTTTTTGCTTCATTCTCCCTAGTAACACAAATTCGGACCAAATCGAATTGTGTGATCGAGCTCAATTAAATTTGTGATGATGTCAAAGTTTATAAATTAAATAAAAAAATTTATTTTGGAATTTTTCAAATTCACAGTAACTTACAAAACATAACCAAACACTTGATTAAAATAAATGAAAGACAACTTTGACCACCTAAAATCAACGCGTGCATTAGCAGATTCAATACCAATTAGAAGATATGTGCAGAAAAACACCTCAGATTAATGAGCAATTTCAGACTATTGTAGGAGCAACAGTAATCTAATACTTTCTCCCATACATTATATAATCTTGTACCTGGATAGGAAAAGATGGTAGTAACTTACAGGTTGGAGATGGCGGCAGCTGGCCTGACAAAATTGAAGACTGAATCAAAATGAGAAACAAAACACGAGAAAGGAAGAGTGTTAGATTTGAACATCAATGTCGTCTGAATTGAATAAAATGGGGTCTAAGAACTTCCCAATTTTCACCAATAATGAAGTAACATTCACACTCTTATTTTTTTGATGTATTGGTTGTATCAAATTCATCTGATTTGAACAATTCCAGTACTGACAAGCATCTGGATCTTGGTCATCACCATTGGTTTTTTGTATGCTCCTGCGCTGCCTTTGGATTTTCCTACACATCGATCAGCACCTACAGCCCCCAAAAGAGTCTTATTAGCTTTACCCAAGACAGAAGACAAATTTCTTTTTCTTATCTTAGAAACTGAAATAAAAGAGTTTTCAAATGATATTTTCTGATGACATTCTATAAAATAGAATTTTTTTCTAAAAATGATAAAAATAATCCAATAACTGAATTTCTTGTACTCGTTATTGTATGTTGTCTAATATGACAAACGAAGCCGCACACTTAACTCACTTGTCTCATGACAGGATCTAATAACATGTTCTGTACTTCTGAATCTTACATTCCCTTCGCCTGTAAGATTCATTTTTAACCAATGATCAATGTGGGAGATGTACAATTGTAAAAAAAAACAAAAACAAACAAAAAGAAAATACATGTCGCTCCTTCAATTCCTCAGGAGTTAGGTGCCCACGACTAGGCTTGTTAATTTGTTCAATACATCTGCATTTCATTTTCAAATAGCAAGCAATCAGGCAACATATATTTTCTGCATCACATTTTTTCGAAAACAAAATGTTTCATGTTAAGTTATGACTAGCATACCTTCTTACACCATCAAGCAATTCTTGATTACTTGGGTCATGCTTCAAGCCTTCTTGGTAAGTTTCCAATAGGGGCGGGCAGAACCGGACCGGAACCGGTGGACAGGACTGGACAGTTGGTTCGGTCCGGTTCTTTGGGCGGTTTTTGAGTTAGGGGACCGGTTCCCAGATCCATGGGACCGGAACCGCGGTCCACGGTCCCGGTTCTGTTGATTACAGAACCGGGAACCGTGGGAATCCTGACTAAATCCTCTTCCCCGAAATTAGAAGTTCAATTCAGCAATTTCCTTCCCCGACTGGCGACTGGCGACTCCGACTCCCGCGAGGCGCGAACCTCATCCTTCCGGCTTTGAAGTCTGAAGTTCCCGACTCCCGTCTCTCTCTCGAATCTGTCCCAACTCCCGTCTCTCTCTCGAATCTGTCTGACCTTCCCAGTGTCTCTGTCTCCAGTCTCTATTTCAAGTTCAGCCCTTCCCGAATCTGTGCCCTAAAATCGGAGTTGGAGACGAGTGGTGACTCTGCTCTCTGTCTCGGGAAGTCTTCAGCCCTTCCCGCCTCCAGTCTCTCTCTCGAATCTCTATTCAGATTTCAGACTCTGAAGTTCAGACTTTAGAGTAGTCCCGAGTTTTCAGCTCTCTGTCCTTAGAATTTCTAAGGTATGAATTTCTCGGCATTGGACAGTGGAGACTGACGAGTGAAGAGAACAGAAGAGCAGAGATCACTTGTTGAAGCATGAAGGTATGAATTTCTCGCCGATGCCCTCTGTCCTTTTGATTGGAATAGTTGGATAGTTGGATTCGATTTAATTGGAATGCTTGCATCCTAGTTTTACAGCTTGTCAACTTGGAAATCGGTAATTGATTTCATCTTGATTATTATTGTTCAATGTGCATCGCGAAGAAATAGGTACTGCAGAAGCAGAATCATCCTGTTTGTTTGCTACTGATGGAGGTTTTACATTTACTGCAGAATAATGATATTGAGAATTTTCTTTGGTTTGCTCTTTGCTGGTTTGCTCTTTGCTGCTGTATAGGTTTTACCGTTTATTCTAGAATAACATGTAAATTGTAATAGGTTTTATTCCAAGCATTTCTCAATTCTCTGCTCATCTCTTATACGAATTTTCTTTGGTTTGCTCTCTCTGACGCAGAAGAAATCGTAGTAGAAAAGATTCAAAAGATGCATGAAATTTTCTTATGAAATCATCCTGTTTTTTCATTTTGCAATTTAAAAAAAAAAAATTAAACAAACATTCGGGAGGAACCGGGAACCGGACCGAAATACGGTCCAGTTCCCGGTTCGGTACCGGTTCCCCATGGGACCGGTTCCGGTCTTACAAAATAAAGTACCGAAATGACCGATCCGGTCCGGTTCCAAGCGGGAACCGGACCGGACCGGACCGTGCCCATCCCTAGTTTCCAAAGCTTTGTCATATTCTTTCATAAAGAACTGTATTGCACCTTTTCTAGTGTACCCCTTGGAAAGGGTAAGTTTAAGATCCATTTTGTAAAGAAATAAGTAAAAAAATCATCATCTTAAGTCGAAGTGAGGATATAAACCAGAGGTTTTGTCATTAGAAATACCAATGTCTTCAACATCATTTCAATTACAGCTAAAACAAATGATTCATCCTTAAACTTAGCATTACTAAAAAAATCATATAACGAACAAATTTAATTTTATGTCATGACTAGTAACGTTATTTAAAGTCTGTCAATATCTAAGATTCTGATATAATGCAAGGAGTGTTTTATTTGAGCAAAGCTCCCTTACGAGTTTGTTCGAGTTCAAATCTTATGCTTTGGAGCCGAAACGCGTACGAGTTTAATTCCCTAATTTAGTATTGATTCAAATAGCCATAATAAATATTCAAAAACAAAATAACTTGAAAGCAACTAGAATAAACTTAGGTTTCCTATCTTTTCTAGATCCCTGATAGATGGCACAGATCATATTGGATTGAATATTAAAAGGATCAAACTGGTATTTTGACCTGAACCGTCAATTTTTCATCAAATGATCCAAAATGAAACAAATTTAGAACTTTTAAATGCTAATCAAAAGAGCTACTGCAGTAGGTTAACACTAACCTTATTTCTTGCACTCGAAGGGCATCATACCTCTACAAAATGTCCACATTAATTTGTGAGTTCCTCTTCATTTGAAACCTGCAATCCTATACACCATCATTTACAGCATGAACTCAACAAAATTGGAAGGAAATAAATCCTTCGGAGCAAGATCAGCTAAGTTCTCCTTTAAAATTAAAAAACATAATAAGATGGGGTTTTAAGTTTGAAAATGAGAGAAAGTCATGGATTGAGATACGTGTAGATATGTATTCCTTAATTTTCTTGTCCAAATAATTTCTTATATTTTGCCACTACATAGTCTCAGAGGTTTTATATTAAGAGATGATAAAACCATAGGCCCTGAAGAGTTATAGCAATGCCACTACACAGATCAAGAGGGAAGCTTGTAGGTATTAAGGCTCCGCCAATGATAGATAAAATGCATATTCCTATCAAAAAAGACGAGAAGGAGATGGTACTAGCCCTCAAGGCCTTTGTGCGATGTTGAGTGGAAGTAGAATAAAGTCTGGTTGTATCTTTCACAATTTTTCCAGATTATATATGTGTCTATGTATATGTCATGACACCCAAATTCTTTTTCATATCATTTCTCTTTCGTCAATGTCTATAGAGATATTATTCTATTGTTAAATTACTTAAAAATCAATGTTTAAGTTGACAAATGAGATTAACTCAAATTCTAATTATTTATATATCGGACTTGCTCTTGTTTGATGACCCACCAGTGTTATTGCTTTAGTAATGTTTTAGGAATTGCCACAATTGCTGCCAAATTCACAATAACAGCACACACCAACACGTTTATATATTTATAAACAAGTAAAATATAATATTTTAACAAAGATTCGAGTGTCTGATATCCCTTTCTAGCAGAGATTTAAGGATCTGTTTTCAAATCCCCCATCCTTCTTTTTTTCCTTAATTCAAACTAGAAACTACCTTTAATTCAAAATAGAAACTTCATAAACATATTTCCTAAAATACAATATGTTATTACCCTTCCTAACATATTGTTGGAGGAACAAGTTTTAAGAGATGGTGATAAACCATTTGTTCATTGGTCTAATACATGACTAAAAAGTTGAACCAATTAATAGAACGTTGTGTCACTTAAAATTTGGTGTTTGATATTTTCCCAATGCTTTTATTTTTAATGCTAACGTGCCTATTATTGTTTATTGACATTTTATTTTAAGTGATTGTTAAGTATCCATTTATGTTTAATATTAAGAAACATGTATGCCATGAAAATATCTCCGTTTTGAGTCAAACATAACTGGTCTGGGAAATGAGATGGACCGGAATATACAATATGTATTAGTGGAATTAAAATACGACAAAATAATTTGGATGCAATAACATGTTAAGTCTCGGGAAGTTGGGTCGAACCATGCTAGGTTAGGTTGCATAATGTAGGCCCAGGTCGTGCCCAATTGACATTGAGGGAGAGTAAGTCACCGAGCTTGTCGGGCCCACCCTCAAATGGTTGATTCAAAATCAGGCCAGTGATTATAAACCTCATGTCGATCTGATTTTTGGTTCAGCACTGTAACACTAGTAAACCAACAGGACACTTGGTTTTTTTGGTTTAAATTTGATTGTCTCAGATTTGTTTGGTTTAAACTCGATTTTGGCAGCTTTTAACCGATTAGGTCTACAATTTTTAATTTTCAATATAATAAAATTTAAAATATTATAAATTTGGTTCGGTTTTTGAAAGAATGAATCGAGGACCGTACAAAAATTCTTGGTTCGGTTGGGATCCAGAATCAGTTCTCGTGTCTGCCTCCGCTTTCTATTCTATTTAAAAACCCTTCCTTCTCCACCGTAAGAAACACCAGAAACGAAAAAAAAAAAATAGAGCAAGCTCTCTCTCTACGGTAACTTTCTCTGTTTCCCTCTCCCCCAGTTCTTGATCTTGGAGAACCATGAAGAAGTTGACCGCGTTGGAAGACCTTGCTAGATTTGGAAAGGTATGCCGAGGATGGAGAGAGGC
The DNA here is from genome assembly GCA_022432975.1 of Begonia masoniana. NCBI lineage: Eukaryota > Viridiplantae > Streptophyta > Magnoliopsida > Cucurbitales > Begoniaceae > Begonia > Begonia masoniana. The sequence continues at coordinate 2,120,595 of CM039513.1, read as the reverse complement.
GGCAGAACATTTGCTGCATTCACGAAGATTGGAACGACCCATTTCGCGCTCTCCCAGAAGACATAGCAGAGGAGATAACAAAACAATTAGCTGCTTGTCATGCGGGAAAGAAGTCGGGAGATCCGGCTTTCTTTCCCATCAAGCAAGCAAACATAAGAAGTTCAAGCAAGAGTGTCCCCGCTGCAAGAACAGGTATGAGAGCCGCAGTGAAGCCATGCTTCACCAAGAGGGTTGTCACTTTGTTTTCCGGCGATGAGGTACGCCATTTCTTATCCTTCTTTTTCTTTCTTCTTTTTCTGCAATCAATCGCAGACAAGCAGTTTATTTCATACTGAGAAGAAAGCTCGATTATATTTTTTAAACTGCCAAGAGCCATGGATGTTGCTTCGTTTCGTGTTAAGAGTATGTATAGTGTTTCAGATAGTTGGTTTAGTTTGGATTTTAGTGAAGTTACATTTGCCATCATTTTCTCTTCTGTAATATACATATAGGTGTTGGTTTTCCAAGATTATATAGAAGAATTCATTATTCAAACTCTCTCTCTCTCCTTGCCGCCGTTTCCATCGTAATCTCTCGACTTTATTATTACTGAGGCAAGGGACCCACATGTTTAAGCCTTGTCCTAGTGGACTAATGGGCCCAACCACGGGTTTGATTACCTGGCTGCTGAAGTGGCATCCGCCGGTCCAACGTGGGCTTATATTTATATTTATGTTTAGACCCACATGTGGGTCCCCTGCCTCAGTAATAATAAAGTCGAGAGATTACGATGGAAACGGCGGCAATGAGAGAGAGAGAGTTTGAATAATGAATTCTTCTGTATAATCTTGGAAAACCAACACTTTATGTATATTACAGAAGAGAAAATGATGGCAAATGGAACTTCACTAAAATCCAAACTAAACCAACTATCTGAACCAGTATACATACTCTTAACACGAAACGAAGCAACATCCATGGCTCTGGCAGTTTAAAAAATATAATCGAGCTTTCTTCTTCTTCTCAGTATGAAATAAACTGCTTGCATGCGATTGATTGCAGAAAACAAAAATGAAAAAGAAAAAAGAAAGAAAGAAAAAGAAGGATAAGAAATGGCGTACCTCATCGCCGGAAAACAAAGTGACAACCCTCTTGGTGAAGCATGGCTTCACCGCGGCTCTCAAACCTGTTCTTGCAGCGGGGACACTCGTGCTTGAACTTCTTATGCTTGCTTGCTTGATGGGAAAGAAAGCCGGATCTCCCGACTTCTTTCCCGCATGACAAGCCACTAATCGTTTTGTTATCTCCTCTGCTATGTCTTCTGGCATAGCGCGAAATGGGTCGTTCCATTCTTCGTGAACGCAGCAAATGTTCTGCCGCTCCTCTCCATCCTCGACAGACATTTCCAAATCTAGCAAGGTCTTCCAACGCGGTCAACTTCCTCATGGTTCTCCAAGATCAAGAACTGGGGGAGAGGGAAACAGAGAAAGTTACCGTAGAGAGAGAGCTTGCTCTATTTTGTTTTTCGTTTCTGGTGTTTCTTACGGTGGAGCCGAAGGGTTTTTAAATAGAATAGAAAGCGGAGGCAGACACGAGAACTGATTCTGGATCCCAACCGAACCAAGAATTTTTGTTCGGTCATCGATTCATTCTTTCAAAAATCAAAAACCAAACCGAACCAAATTTATAATATTTTAAATTTTATTATATCGAAAATTAAAAATTGTAGACCTAATTGGTTAAAAGCTACCAAAATCGAGTTTAAACCAAACAAATCTGAGACAATCAAATTTAAACCAAAAAAACCAAGTGTCCTGTTGGTTTATTAGTGTTACAGCGCTGAACCAAAAATCAGATCGACATGAGGTTTATAATCACTGGCCTGATCTTGAATCAACCATTTGAGGGTGGGCCCGACAAGCTCGGTGACTTACTCTCCCTCAATGTCAACTGGGCACGACCTGGGCCTACATTATGCAACCTAACCTAGCATGGTTCGACCCAACTTCCCGAGACTTAACATGTTATTGCATCCAAATTATTTTGTCGTATTTTAATTCCACTAATACATATTGTATATTCCGGTCCATCTCATTTACCGAACCAGTTATGTTTGACTCAAAACGGAGATATTTTCATGGCATACATGTTTCTTAATATTAAACATAAATGGATATATTACAATTACTTAACAATCACTTAAAATAAAATGTCAACAAAGAATAATAGGGACGTTAGCATTAAAAATAAAAGCATCGGGAAAATATCAAACACCAAATTTTAAGTGACACGATGAGACAACGTTCTATTCATTGGTTCAACTTTTTAGTCATGTATTAGACCAATGAACAAATGGTTTATCACCATCTCTTAACTCAACAAATTTAAGTGAATTAGCTTTCGAATTTGTTGTTTAAGCGAGACAAGTAATTTTCTCGTCTAACACGATAATTATTTGTTGGTGCAATTATCAAATTATTTTAATTATTTATGATATATCATATTAATTGTATTAATATATGATTAAGATAATTTTCTTTTAGCTAGTTACTTTTGGTTGGTGAATAATAAATCATGTATGAATATTAAATCAACTAACTGAACCAGTATACATACTCTGACACGAAGCAACATCCATGGCTCTGGCTCTGGCAGTTTCGACATTGAAAGCTTTGAGGGAGAAGTTCGTGGAGGCATAGATAGTGATGGTAATCATACTTTCCAACTTGCTGGACGCAATGGGAGAAAGCAGCTCGTAAGCTACCAGATGCAAGACCACCGTTCATCAAATTCTAGTTATGTTTCTGAAAAATGAATAAGAAAATCAACTTTCTAACCAAATATCGACTGAAACCTGAGATTATCAAATAAAACCACTTCAAAAAGGCAAAACGAACATGATAATCAATTGATTCATGTACCAGTAAGCATATACAGAACTGCATCAAAATAAGAATGAAATCAAACCATGTACTGGCCAATATGTTCCTGAGAAACAAACACTGGGCTTCTAAATTCACATTGCATGAGTCAAATTAAAAAATCACAGAAAAAAAGCTTTTAACAAAAGATCTTACTTCAAAAACTCATTTTCACATTGCATGAGTCAAATTGTCAAATTAAAAAATCACAGAAAGAAAGCTTTTAACAAAAGAAAAAGATCTTACTTCAAAAACTCATTTTGAACTTGAGCCTTCTTCTCAGTATGAAATAAAATATATGGCAGTTTGGACTCGGACTGACTCACTAACTAATTGTTTGCGATTGATTGCAGAGTGTTGATGAGAACAAAAAAAAATAGAAAAAAGAAAGAAAGAAAAAGAAACAGCGTACCTTATTGCCGGAAAAAAAGTCACAACCCTCTTGGTGAAGTCATGCTTCACCGCGACTCTCAAATCTATTTTTGCAGCTGGAACACTCGTATTTGAAATTCTTATAGATTCTTGATTGATGGGAAAGAAAGCCGGATCTCAAGACTTTATTCCCGCATGACAAGCACCTTATATATTTTTTATTTCCTCTGCTATTTCTTCTTGGAGAGCGAGAAATGGATAGTTCGAATCTTCGTGATGCTGGAAATATTCTGTCACCTCTCTCTATGCTCTACATAACAATCTAAATCTCACAATGTCGTCAAAGGCTATCAATTTTTCAGCAATTAATTCTACAACGTGGCTTGGAATTTTTGCCCACTCCCTCGTTCTTTAGTTAAGTGAAAGAGTTACAGAAAAAATGGTAAAATAACTATCTCCAAATACTCGAGAACTGATTTTGGATCTAAAATTCAAAAAACATAACAAACGATATCGAATTTGATTGAAATATTTAACACATATTCAGCATACTATGGGAAGATAATCTATAAAATTTCGTGAATTTTTAACACTTCTACAATTGATTATAATTTTTTAAAATAATATTATATAAAATAGACATAAAAATTACAATAAATCATACAGTGTTGAAAAATCACAAAACTTTTCAAATTATCTTCGCATGATATGTTGAACATGTGGAAAACATTTCAAGAAAATTTGATATCGTTTGATATGTTTTTTGAATTTTGGATCCAAAATCAGTTCTCGAGTATTTGGAGATGACTATTTTACTCTTTCTTCTACAACTCTTTCACTTAACAAAAGAATGATGGAGTGAGCAGGTATTCGAGGCCACATCCTGGAATTAATTGCCGAAAAGTTAACCGTCTTTAACGACATTGTGAGATTTGGATTGGTATGTAGAGCATGGAGAGAGGTGACAGAATATTTCCTACATCCACGAAGATTCGAACTACCCATTTCTCGCTCTCCCAGAAGAAATAGCAAAGGAAATAAAAAAAGATTAGATACTTGTCATGCGGGGATAAAGTCGGGAGATTCGGCTTTCTTTCCCATCAATCAAGAATCCATAAGAATTTCAAATATGAGTGTTCCAGCTGCAAAAATAGATTTGAGAGCCGCGGTGAAGCATGACTTCACCAAGAGGGTTGTGACTTTTTTTTCCGGCAATAAGGTACGCCATTTCTTTTCCTTCTTTTTCTTTTTTTCTAATTTTTTTTTGTTCTCATCAACACTCTGCAATCAATCGCACCCAATTAGTCAGTGAGTCAGTCCGAGTCCAAACTACCATATATTTTATCGGTTGTTTCTCTCCTGGCATCATTTATTGGCATAGATTTTGTCTATGGCTTCTTGCCACCAAACAAGACGCATAAGACCTATTCGTGGATCCGAAGCGACATCCATGGCTCGGGCAGTTACAACAATGAAGGCTCTGAGAGCAAAAGCTGCTTTTCTCACGTGAGGGGGAAGTTCGAGGAGGCATAGAAAGTGATGGTAATCATACTTTCGAACATGCTGGATGCAACAGGAGAAAGCAGCTCGTAAGCTACGAGATGCAAGACCACCGTTCATCAAATTCAAGTTATGTTTCTGAAAAATGAATAAGAAAATTTGTGACCATAATCTATAATGTATTTAACATCGGACATGCTCGCTCAAGAATTTACTTACTCAGATTAGAGGTCAACTTTCTAACCAAATATCGACTGAGACTTGAGATTATCAAATAAAACCTCTTCAAAAAGGCGAAAAGAACATGATAATCAATTGATTCATGTAACAGTAAGCATATACAGAACTGCATCAAAATAAGAATGGCCAATATGTTCCTGAGAAACAAATACTGGGGTTCTAAATTCACATTGCATGAGTCAAATTAAAAAATGACAGAACGAAAGCTTTTCACTAAATCGTTAAAGGAACAAAGTTTTCTTTGGAGCATTTAGTCGAACACCTTGAAGGCAATCTAATAAAAGCTTCATTCGTGAGTATAAACGAACATGGGGGACATTCCAGAGGTAAGAATCACAAGAATTATGATGGAAATAACTAAGAAACTCTAAAGATTGAAATCGAGAAACTAAATTTTCCAAACTAATTAGACAAGTAAAAATGAATCAAAAGAAAAAGATCTTAGACGGAAGGATATAAAACTCACTTCAAAAATTCCGCTTTGAACTCGAGCCTCCTTCTCATAATTAAATAAAATCTATGGCAGTTTGCATCCACCATTAACTCTATATTAAACGAATGAGAGACAGAAAGAGAGCGCGGCATTCTCAATTCTGCTTGTCGTGGTCGACGTTTACTGTTAAGTTATTGATGGAGAGAAATTAAAAAATTAGGGTTAAATGCAAAAAAGAAGGTTGAAGTTTCAAAAAGTGCAAAAAAATACTTGGCGGTAGACCGCTGACCCCGCATTTATTTTTTCGAAGACAATGGTTAACCATGTTCGTCGGGCACCTAGAACGCGGTCGACCGTCTCAAATGAGGCGGTTAACCGCCTCATTTTGGGCGGTCGACCTCGTATAGAACACGCGGGGGTGGGGGTGCACACCCTCATGTGGTCAACCGCCATCGCGATTTTAAAACCCTAGGCCTCTTCAATCGGGCAATTTTTTTTCTGATAGCGAATCACAACCCTTTTTCTCTCGTCCAAATTGCCGATTGTCAGTTTCGATCATTTATCGTCGAAATATTCCAAAATTGAAGGGTTTATTAGGTAAAATTTCCGACGCCTAAATCTGGAAAATCGAGCGCCCAAAATCGTCAAAAGACTAGCCACTAGCTTACTTTACTTTCAACCATACAAATTTCAACCCCATGTTGACATAGTAAATACTAGATTACAAACCATTTTCCATTTTATTTTTTATCTGTTGCGACACAATCCTTACAGAAAAGACTTGCCATTGGTTTACTATAATGTCAACCTAATGAATTTCAATTTGCTTGATGACATAAAACACCATCACCACCAGAAAGCTGCTATAAGATCATCAAAGACACTTCTTGTCATGATTTATTAAATGAAATTTAGTTATTGACAAAGAAAGTCAATCCATAAAAAGAAATTGACCAGCCAGGTTCAAAAACTCGGGCAAATAGTATTTAAGCATCACTAAATCAAACAAATAAAATAGTAGATAGAACTGTAAATAATAAAAGAAGTTGAAGAGAATTAAAACCTCACTTATACGACCAATTCTCATTCCAGAACGTGCAAGTGCACGCAGGGCAGACTGAGCACCTGGACCAGGTGTTTTAGTCTTGTTTCCTCCAGTAGCACGCAGCTTAATATGAAGAGCAGTAATGCCAAGTTCTTGATTTGCCATTAAGATGAGTTACTACAGAGACAAAAACTACATAACCTATGATTGATATGTTGAATATAGGGCACTACTATACAGAACAAAAAACCAAAAACGAAGGGGAATCGAACAAACATCAAAAGTAAAGAAATCATTATTGAAGATGAAATAAAATTCAAGAAACAGACCTTGCATCTCAGAGAAACATCTTGAGCTGCAAGCATTGCTGCATTTGGGGAAGACTCATTCCTATCAGCTTTCACCTTCATACTTCATACTACCTGATATTCATCAATACAACAGAATTTCTAGGACCTTAAGCAATAAATCAATAGCATATTACTAGAAAATCCATCAAAATTTGATGCTTACACTAAACTCGCTTAACAGATCTGGACAATACCTATTTCTTCGCTCGAAATCAGTTTATAAACTCAAAACATGGATCTTAAACACTTCACGAGCAAAATACAGAGCAAATTTTCAGGAGATTAAATGAATATTTTCTTACCATGATTTGGAAACGATAAGTGAGAGCTAGCTTCGGTGGATGCCCTAACGAAGAAGTGTTCGACAGAGGGTGAGCGACGGCGAGGGCGAGAGACTGAGGGTGAGCACTGGGCGACGGCGACGGCGAGGGCGAGGGCGAGTGCACTGCAGACTGCGATTTGCGAAGATACGAGATTTGAGAGTTGAAACGAAGAGAAGAGAAGTCGATATTATTAGGGTTACTCTGCCACGCTGGTCCGGGTCGGTTTCTTAGTTTTTTGTCATCAAAACCGAGAACCGACCCAGGTATTTCGGTTCTGCAAAGGGTATAACCAATAATATTCAATTTTTGGTTAAAACCGACCAGAACCGGACCAAATGTCTCGGTTCTGGACCGGTTCTCGGTTCTGGTCGGTTCTTGCTCACCCCTAGTCAAAATCGACGTCGAAATTGTCATAACCGACCTATTTTCGCCGAAATCTTCCAAAACATTGGTTGTATTTGCAAGAATCCCACAAAACCGAGGCTAAAGCCAAAAAAATCAGAAAAACCTTGCTGAAAATAGCCAAAACAGGCCTGAAAATAGCACTCAGAACTTTTGTTGGTCGAAAAGTTCTCCGGACGGCAAACCAAGATGGGCCATGATCTGACTTGGTCCCCACTTTCTGTTTTTGACAAAAAAAAATATGTAAAACGATATCATATTTGCTTAAAATGTTTAGCACGTGTTCAGTATATCATAAGAAGATAATCTAGAAAATTTTGTAATTTTTCAACACTTGTATGATTTATTGTAATTTTTACGTCGATTTTATAGAATGTTATTTTAAAAATTTATAATAAATTGTAGTTTCTAAACGTCCAAAAAAAAAAAACTTCAACTATAAAAAAAAAGTGCAAAAAAAAACTTGGCGATCGATCACTGACCCCGCGCTCGTTTTTTCGAAGACAATAGTTAATTGTGTTCGTCGTGGAACAAGAACGCGATCGACCATCTCAAATTAGGTGGTTAACCACCTCATTTGAGGCGGTCAACCTTGTATAGAACACGCGGGGGTGGGGGTGCACACCCTCACCCCCGCGTGTTACGCCATTGCTATTTGAAAACCCTAAGCCTCTTCAATCGGGCAAATTTTTTTCCTATAGTGAACCGCAACTCTTTTTCTCTCGTCCCAATCGCTGAAATTGTCAGTTTCGATTGTTTATCGTCGAAATATTCCAAAATTTAAGGGTTTTTAGGTTAAATCTCTTACGCCCAAATCTAGAAAATCGAGCTCCCAAAATCGTCAAAATCGACCCCAAAATAGTCAAAACCGACGCCGAAATTGTCACAACCGACCCATTTTCGCCGAAATCTTCCAAAACGTCAGTTGTATTTGCAAAAATCCCACAAAACCGAGGCTAAAGTCAAAAAAATCCAAAAAACCTTGCTGAAAATAGCCAAAACTGGCCTGAAAATAGCACTCAGAACTTTTGTTGGTCGAAAAGTTCTCCGGACGGCAAATCGAGATGGGCCATGATCTGACTTGGTCCCCACTTTTCCTTTTTGACAAAAAAAACATGTAAAATGATATCATATTTGCTTGAAATGTTTATCACATGTTTAGTATATCATAAAAAAATAAACTAGAAAAGTTTGTGATTTTTCAACATTTGTATGGTTTATTGTAATTTTTACGTTTAATTTATAGAATATTATTTTAAAAAATTATAATAAATTGTAGAAGTGTTAAAAATTCACGAAACTTTATAGGTTATCTTATCACTTCAAAAACTCCACTTTGAACTCGAGCCTCCTTCTCATAATTAAATAAAATCTACGGAAGTTTGCATCCACCATTAACTCTCAATTAAACGAATGAGAGACTGAAAGAGAGAACGCGACATTCTCAGTTCTACTTGGCGGGGTCGACGTTTACTGTTAAGTTATTGACAAGAGTGCTATTTAAAAATCATAATTAAACTACGTAGATTTGATGGAAAGAATTTTAAAAATTAGGGTTAAATGCAAAAAAAGGTTGAAGTTTCAAAAGGTTAAAAAAAAGTTGAAATTTCTAAACGTCCAAAAAAAAAACTTCAACTATAAAAAAAAGAGTGCAAAAAAAAACTTGGCGGTCGATCGTTGACCCCGCACTCATTTTTTCGAAGACAATGGTTAATCGTGTTCTTCGGGGACCAAGAACGCGATCGACCATCTCAAATTAGGCAGTTAACCACCTCATTTGAGGTGGTCAACCTCGTATAGAACACGTGGGGGTGCACACCCTCACGTGGTCGACCGTCGTTGCTATTTGAAAACTCTAAGCCTCTTCAATCGGGCAAAGTTTTTTCCTATAGCGAACCGCAACTCTTTTTCTCTCGTCCCAATCACCGAAATTGTCAGTTTCGATCGTTTATCGTCGAAATATTCCAAAATTGAAGGGTTTATTAGGTAAAATCTCCGACGCCCAAATCTAGAAAATCGAGCGCCCAAAATTAACCCCAAAATAGTCAAAACCAACCCTGAAATTGTCAAAATCAACGCCAACCGACCCACTTTTGCCGAAATCTTCCAAAACGTCAGTTGTATTTGCAAGAATCCCACAAAACCGAGGCTAAAGCCAAAAAAATCAGAAAAACCTTGCTGAAAATAGCCAAAATCGGCCTGAAAATAGCACTCAGAACTTTTGTTGGTCGAAAAGTTCTCCGGACGGCAAAACGAGATGGGCCATGATTTGACTTGGTACCCACTTTCCATTTTTGACAAAAAAAACATGTAAAACGATGCTTGAAATGTTTATCACATGTCCAGTATATCATAAGAAGATAATCTGGAAAATTCACGAAACTTTATAGGTTATCTTATCACTTCAAAATCTCCTTTTTGAACTCGAGCCTCCTTCACATAATTAAATAAAATCTATAGCAATTTGCATCCACCATTAACTCTCAATTAAACGAATGAGAGACAGAAAGAGAGAGTGCGACATTCTCAGTTCTACTTGGCGGGGTCGACGTTTACTGTTAAGTTATTGACAAGAGTGTTATTTAAAAATCATAATTAAACTACATAGATTTGATGGAGATAATTTTAAAAATTAGGGTTAAATGCAAAAAAAGGTTGAATCTTCAAAAAGGTTAAAAAAAAGTTGAAGTTTCTAAACGTCCAAAAAAAACTTCAACTATAAAAAAAAAGTGCAAAAAAAAACTTGGCGGTTGATCACTGACCCCGCACTCGTTTTTTCAAAGACAATGGTTAATCGTGTTCGTCGGGGACCTAGAAGCGATCGGCCATCTCAAATTAGGCAGTTAACCACCTCATTTTGAGGTGGTCAACCTCGTATAGAACACGCAGGGGTGGGGGTGCACACCCTCACGTGGTCGACCGCCGTTGCTATTTGAAAACCCAAAGCCTCTTCAATCGGGCAAATTTTTTTTCTATAACGAACCGCAACTCTTTTTCTCTCGTCCAAATCACCAAAATTGTCAGTTTCGATCGTTTATGGTCGAAATATTCCAAAATTGAGGTAAAATCTCCGACACCCAAATTTGGAAAATCGAGCACCCAAAATTGATCCCAAAATCGTCAAAACCGATGCCAAAATTGTCACAACCGGCCCATTTTCGCATAAATCTTCCAAAACGACAGTTGTATTTGCAAAAATCCCACAAAACCGAGGCTAAACCCAAACAAATCCGAAAAACCTTGCTGAAAATAGCCAAAACCGACCTGAAAATAGCACTCAGAACTTTTGTTGGTCGAAAAGTTATATGAACGGCAAACCGAGATGGGCCATGATCTGACTTGGTCCCCACTTTTCGTTTTCGACAAAACAACATGTCAAACGATATCAGATTTGCTTGAAATGTTTATCACATATTCAGATAATCTAGAAAATTTTGTGATTTTTCAACACTTATATGATTTATTGTAATTTTTACGTGTTCAAAATTTACGAAATGTGATTTTTCAACACTTATATGATTTATTGTAATTTTTACATGTTCAAAATTTACGAAACTTTATTGATTATCTTATCATACTATGTTGAATATGTGTGAAACATTTCAAGTAAATTCGATATCGTTTTTTATGTTTTTTATCGAGAACAAGGGGTGAGAACCCTCGGATCTCATTTAAGTGAGATCGGGGGCCGACAAACGTTAATTTGTTAGGTTTTTGAATATTTTGAGGGTGAAGTTATTTACATAATGACTTTATGATACTTTTTGTTAAATACTCTATACTTTAAGAGTCAAATTGAATATTACTCTAAGTACTATCTCAAAATACTTTCTACTAGTCGCAGATAAAATCTTATTTATGAATATTTACTTTCCACTTCTCCCGAACAGTTTTACATGCTTTTATGCTTCTCGATAGTCACAGAAATGTCTAACTATATATACAAATTGAAACAAATTCCAAACTTTGAGATTAATAAGAAAAAAAAATTATGTAAGGTATATATTTTGTAGGGTAAAATGTAATTTAGCCCCTACAACTAGGTGAAATAGGCAATTTACACCGTAAACTTGGATAAAGTGCAATTTGGCCCCTACAACTAGGTGAAATGGGCAATTTACACCGTAAACTTGAATAATAGGCAATAACAACCTTAATGTATTGATAATGGGCAATATGGCCCCTACCGTCATATTTTCTATCAAAAAATAACATTTTTTCACTTATTCATTTTTTTTCCCGAAATGCCCCTTACTGGACTGAACCGGACCAGACCGGTTCAGCTAATTCCACTCTTATTTATTTATTTATTTTAAATCATATTTATCAGAAAATAGAAGACAGATGAATAGAATTAAAAAAAATAAAAAATCAAAGTGCAATTAGTCTAACCGGTCGGGTTCGGTTCGGTCAAGTGAGGGGCATTTCGGGAAAAAAAATGAACAAGTGAAAAAATATTACTTTTTCATGGAAAATTTGACGGTAGGGGCCATATTGCCCATTATCAATACATTAAGGTTGTTCTTGCCTATTATTCAAATTTACGGTGTAAATTGCTCATTTCACCTAGTTGTAGGGGCCAAATTGCATTTTACCCAAGTTTACGGTGTAAATTGCCTATTTCACCTAGTTGTAGGGGCCAAATTGCACTTTACCCTATTTTGTAATTGGGTCATATAATTTATTTATGGGAGTTATCTTTTATTTTTATTTTATTTATTATTTATCATAATTATTTATTAAATAAACAAATTACCTGTTGGAATATAATATTATATGACTATAGCCACGCTCAATCTTAAGTTCTAGAATCATAACCACCAACAAAACTGAAGTTTCTCGCTTCCAAAGCTCTCTGCTTCATTCCCTCTGTGTGTTCAATGGTGGACGAAGCTAAGGCCAAGGGGAACGCCGCCTTCTCATCTGGCGACTTTACTGCGGCAGTGCGAAACTTCTCTGACGCTATTCAACACGCTCCGACCGACCATGTCTTTTACTCTAATCGATCGACAGCTTATGCTTCTCTTCACAACTACTCCGAAGCTTTGGATGTTGGGTGTTTCCCATTCATTTATTGTTGCTTTCTCCCAACATTTATTGTTGCGTTCTGCAACAAGTCTTCTCTCCCAACATTTATTGTTGCGTTCTGCAACAAGTCTTCTATGAAGACTCTATGAAGACTTCTACCTTTAACACCCACGTGATGTGGCTCACGTTGTCAAAATTCTATTGGTGCACAATTGATGATTTTAATTTGATGGAAGTTAAATAATGATGCATAAAAACAAAGAGGTTTCTGGTTCTCTCTCTCTCTGCCGAATACACAGAAGGTTTTCTCTATCAAAATCTTCACTGAAGAAAACTAAAGGAAAGGGAGAGAAAAATCCTATAAAGAAACTACTTTCTCACGTTATGGATTCAGGTAAGCTTCAAAGCAGTTCCCTGATTATTTTTTCTGTTAATGAAAGTCTGTGAAAACTCATGTTATCATGCTTCTCTTTTTTTCTCTATTTTGATAGAAGAAACTTGACGGTAGCTTCTTCATAGTGAAAAGAAGAGAAGCATGATAACATGAGTTTTCACAGACTTTCATTAACAGAAAAAATAATCAAGGAACTGCTTTGAAGCTTACCTGAATCCATAACGTGAGAAAGTAGTTTCTTTATAGGATTTTTCTCTCTCTTTCCCTTAGTTTTCTTCAGTGAAGATTTTGATGGAGAAAACCTTCTGTGTATTCGGCAGAGAGAGAGAGAACCAGAAACCTCTTTGTTTTTATGCATCATTATTTAACTTCCATCAAATTAAAATCATCAATTGTGCACCAATAGAATTTTGACAACGTGAGCCACATCATGTGGGTGTTAAAGGTAGAAGTCTTCATAGAGTCTTCATAGAAGACTTGTTGCAGAACGCAACAATAAATGTTGGGAGAAAGCAACAATAAATGAATGGGAAACACCCAACATTCTCCCACTTGGCTCAATGGTAATAATCTATAATACTTATACTATCATACTTATACTATCATTCATCATAATATTGAGCAATTATAACATCATTATTGAATATATGACCAATATAGATCATAGCGGTCATATGTCAATTATAACGACACATTTCCTTCTATGTATCACATATTAATTTTATACTCAACATCATCACTAAAAGGAATAACATAATGGTCCACATTAGTTTCTTTCTCAAAGACAAATCCTGTTTAGGACTTCATCAGTTCATAATGTCATTATGAATGCATTCATTATAATCAAACAGGATTCATAAATTTATATCAGAAACTATCAACAAGGAGCTCAAGAGTGTCTAGTACATAAATAACACAAACATAAACATAAAATTAACTTTCAGAAATGCCCATTCGTTCAACATGTTCCGTAAATATCTTTGGTGGCAATCCTTTAGTTAACGGATCCGCGATCATAAGGATGGTGCTTATATGTTCAATTGACACCCTCTGTTTCTGAACTTCTTCTTTAACGGCCAAGTATTTCAATTCTATATGTTTAGCACTTTTGGAATACTTGTCGTTTTTAGAAAAGAAAACTGATGCAGAATTATCACAATAAATTTTCAGCGGCTTGTCGATACTGTCAACAATTCCAAGTCCTGAAATAAAGTTCCGCAGCCATAAACCCTGAATTGTAGCCTCAAAGCATGCTACAAACTCAGCCTCCATAGTAGACGTAGCAGTGACAGACTGCTTCGCACTCTTCCATGAGATTGCACCATTGGCTAAAAGGAACAAATAGCCAAACGTGGATTTTCTTGTATCCACACATCCAGCATAATCAGAATCTGAATATCCAACCACTTCCAGATGATCAAATCGTCTATAAAGGAGCATGCGTTCTTTCGTTCCTTGTAGATATCTCAGTACTTTCTTTGCAGCTTTCCAATGCTCTATGCCTGGATTACTTTGATACCGTCCCAGCATTCCGACAGCAAAACTAATGTCGGGTCTGGTACAAGTCTGTGCATACATCAAGCTGCTCACAATAGAAGCATAAGGAATGTCTTTCATTTGTGTACGTTCCAATTCATTCTTTGGACATTGATTGAGATTAAATTTATCTCCTTTCTGAATTGGAACAACACTTGCCGAACATTTATCCATTATGAATCTCTCTAGAACTTTATTAATATAGGCTTTCTGAGACAATCCCAACAATCATTGTGATCTATTCTGGAATATTTCAATTACAATCACAAAGGATGTCTCTCCCATATTTTTCATTTCAAAGTTTCTATCGAGATATTTCTTGGTTTCGTACATTAGGCCAATATCATTAGTAGCTAGTAAGATATCATCAACATACAGAATCAAAAATATAAACGTACTCCCACTAACCTTTAGATATATACACCGATCAACGATATTTTCCTTAAATCCAAAGGAGGTAATGGTATCATTAAACTTAAGATACCATTGTCGGGAAGCTTGTTTAAGTCCGTATATTGACTTCTTTAATTTACACACCATGTGTTCTTGTCCTTTAACGACAAAACCTTCAGGTTGGTCCATATAAACTTCCTCATCTAAATTCCCATTCAAAAAAGCGGTTTTCACATCCATTTGATGGAGCTCTAAATCATAATGAGCTGTCATTGCCATAATAATTCTGAAAGAATCCTTTTTCGAAACAGGAGAAAAGGTTTCTTTGTAATCAATACCATCTGTCTGAGTAAAACCTTTGGCAACAAGTATGGCTTTATTTCGTTCGATATTGCCATTAGAGTCGCGTTTGGTCTTAAAGACCCATTTACACCAAACTCTTTTACAACCTTCAGGCAATTCAACGATTTCCCAAACTTCATTTTGTTCCATTGATTTCAACTCATCTTTCATGGCATTTAACCATTTATCAGAATTTTCGCTTTCCATTGCTTGTGAAAATGAAACTGGATCATTATCAAGTCCTAAATCACATTCGGACTCTTGAAGATAAACCACATAATCATTCGAAATAGCAGATCTTCTTTCTCTTACAGATCGTCTTAATGGTATTTCTTGTGGTTCATCTCTAATAGGTTCATTCGTGACAACTTCATTATGTGGAGTTTGATCATTAATTTGTTGTTCGTATGTATTAATAACTGTTGGAACAACAACTTGAGCAGAAGTTATAGGTATTGGAACTTGCACCCTAACTTCTTGAATTTCCACTTTACGTGGTTCCAAACTCCTACTGGTCTCACCACTTTCAATGAACTTAGCATTTCCAGTTTCAATTATTCTCGTACTATGGCTAGGACAGTAAAATCTATACCATTTTGATTTTTCTGGATAACCAATGAAGAAACCACTGGTTGTTCTTGAATCCAGTTTTCTTTCATGTGGATTATAAATTCGTACTTCTACTGGGCAACCCCAAATATGCAGGTGTCTTAAACTATGTTTCCTTCCTGTCCACAGTTCAAATGAAGTATTTGAAACTGCCTTACTAGGAACCCTGTTTAATAAATATACAGCAGTCTTTAAAGCATGCATCCACAATGACAAATGTAAAGATGAATTACTCAACATACTCCTAACCATATCCATTAACGTACGATTACGCCTTTCTGCAACACTATTCTGTTCTGGTGTTCCTGGCATTGTGTATTGCGCACAAATACCACGACTTTCTAGGAATTTAGCAAATGGACCTGAATGTTGTCCATTTTCATCATAACTGCCATAATATTCACCACCTCTATCAGATCTTATAATTTTCACTTTTCTATCTAATTGTCTTTCAACCTCAGTAAAAAACACTTCAAGAGCATTTATTGACTGAGATTTTTCCTTCAGTAAATAGATATAACCATAACGTGAAAAATCATCAATAAAGGTGATAAAATATCTTTCTCCACCAAAAGATGAAACATCAAAAGGACCACATATATCAGTGTGTATGATTTCTAGGAGCTGTTTGCTTCTTGTGCCTATTTTCTTACTTGTGTTTCTTGTTTGTTTTCCTTTAATACAATCAACACAAATATTTAGATCAGTAAAATCCAAATTTAGAAGGATTGCTTGCTTTATCAATATTTTCATTCTTTCTTTAGATATATGACCTAATCGTTTATGCCACAAATTAGCAGAACATTCATTCATTATACCACGTTTCGTTCCAACATTACGATGCTCAATTACAAGGGTTTCAGCAAAACAATAATCAAGCTTTAACTTGTACAAACCATCATATAAAACACCAGTACCAATAAGAACATTATCTTTATACAAACTAAAACATTCATTCCCAAACATACAGGAATATCCAGCTGTATCAAGTTTCGATAATGAAACTAAATTACGAGAAACAGATGGAACATAAACAGTTTGAAAAAGATCTAATTGATGTCCGGTGTCCAACATTAACTGGTAAGTTCCAATAGCTTCAACTGGAACTTTCATCCGATTGCCCATATATATAGATCTTTCATTTGGGCTTATGGTTTGGGTCGTAAGGAATCCCTGCATCGTATTAGAAACGTGAGTGGTACAACCAGAATCAATCCACCAAGTATTACAAGGAACTTCAGTTAAATTTGATTCGAAACATACTAAAGCAGTAGGTTTACCTTTCTTTTCGAACCATGCCTTGCGTTTCAGACAATCTTTCTGATAGTGTCCTTGCTTTCCACAAAAATGACACTTATCTTTCTTATGTTCCTTCTTGTGGCTTTGGAAAGAGGACTGAGCTACCGATGATAGTCCTTTCTTACCCTTTCCACCTTTCTTTCCTGGTTTCTTTCCAGCTCCTTCATAATTCATGAGATTGACTGCTTGAGTTCCTGGTTTCTTTAGCCTTGCTTCTTCCTGAATGAGCATGCTTTGTAATTCATGCACATTCCATTTAGTCCTCATAGTATTATAGCTCATATGAAATAGGCCATATTGAGGAGGCAAGGAGTTCAGGATGAATGTCACTAGGAAGTTCTCGTTCACTTCCATTCCCATGGATTTTAATCTTGCTGCCATGTTTGTCATTTCGACAACATGTTCATGCATGGTACGTGAACCATCAAAATTCATGGTGGTCAAAGTACCCATCAGTGTTCCAGTAAGTGATTTATCAGTTGATTCTGACTGAGAACATTCTTTCACAAATTTCATAAATTCCATAGCACTTTCGGTGTTCGAAAATGTGGACTTGATGTTACTTGCTACTGTCATTCGCATAAACATTAAGCTTAGTCTGTTTGATCTTTCCCAAGCATTATAGAACGATCTTTGATCTGTGCTACTAGTTTCAGTTATAGCAGCTGGTTTCTCACTTACAAGTGCTAAATCAAGATCCAGAACACCAAGGTGAAACTGAACTTGTTCGCACCATTCAGAGAAATTTAGACCAGAAAATTTCACAACAGATGTGGCTTGCGAATGAAGAGCAACAAGAATAGATGCTGCAAAATATAAAACACGATTATACATTAATACTTTGAGTAAGGCAATCAAACAATCATTAATATATATTGAAATTCTCCTTTGGGTGACACAACAATACATAATTATAAACATAATTGATGATCATCTTAAATTTCACATAATTTGTAATTAACATACTCGAAATAGACATGTTTGTTATCTTTGGATATACTAAACACACCTACTCAAGGCATATCAATTTACCACAATCATATTCATAATTATAAAATAACCAATCCATCTTTGGGCGATTCAACATATTTTATAATCATGAAAATTAATATACTCATGTTACAATCTTATTATCATCATGTCATTTCATTATTGAGCATCACATAAAACATAAGTAATTACATTTATTTAATTTTATATCTGAAAAAACATTCTGATTCGGCCACTTTGGTGACTAACAAATCATCATAATTTAGATATCAAATTAAATATTAATAACATTCATAGAAACAATTAACAATGACAAAACATAATTGTCATATTTATAATTAAAGAATCTAAACATCAAGAATTTATTTGTTCAAACTTAAACAATATATATATATATATATTTTTTTAATGAACAGTATCGGCCGGAATGAACAGTAAAATCCGGCCATGAACAGTAACTCCGGTATGAACAGTAAATCCGGCCATGAACAGTAACGCCGGTATGAACAGTAAATCCGTCAATGAACAGTGATTCGGCCGACGTGAACAGTAATATCGGCCATAATAAAAAAAAAAACATCCAAATTCATACTTTTAATTGTTAAATAATTAGGCAGCAAATAACATACGATTAACAATTAAAATCCATAACGGAAAATCAACAGTTCTATAACCTGCTCTGATACCACATGTAAGTGTAAGCTTGATTTGTTCTTAGTTTCTTAACAGAACATTTACAGAATCTTGAACAATTGATTTTTCACGTTATGGTTATATCTATTTACTGAAGGAAAAATCTCAGTCAATAAATGCTCTTGAAGTGTTTTTTACTGAGGTTGAAAGACAATTAGATAGAAAAGTGAAAATTATAAGATCTGATAGAGGTGGTGAATATTATGGCAGTTATGATGAAAATGGACAACATTCAGGTCCATTTGCTAAATTCCTAGAAAGTCGTGGTATTTGTGCGCAATACAAAATGTCAGGAACACCAGAACAGAATGGTGTTGCAGAAATGCGTAATCGTACGTTAATGGATATGGTTAGGAGTATGTTGAGTAATTCATCTTTACCCTTGTCATTGTGGATGCATGCTTTAAAGATTGCTGTATATTTATTAAACAGGGTTCCTAGTAAGGCAGTTTCAAATACTCCATTTGAACTGTGGACAGGAAGGAAACCTAGTTTAAGACACCTGCATATTTGGGGTTGCCCAGCAGAAGTACGAATTTATAATCCACGTAAAAGAAAACTGGATTCAAGAACAACCAGTGGTTTCTTCATTGGTTATCCAGAAAAATCAAAATGGTATAGATTTTACTGTCCTAGCCATAGTACGAGAATAATTGAAACTGGAAATGCTAAGTTCATTGAAAGTGGTGAGACCAGTGGGAGTTTGGAACCACGTAAAGTGGAAATTCAAGAAGTTAGGGTGCAAGTTCCAATACCTATAACTTCTGCTCAAGTTGTTGTTCCAACAGTTATTAATACATACGAACAACAAATTAATGATCAAACTCCACATAATGAAATTGTCACGAATGAACCTATTAGAGATGAACCACAAGAAATACCATTAAGACGATCTGTAAGAGAAAGAATATCTGCTATTTCGAATGATTATGTGGTTTATCTTCAAGAGTCCGAATGTGATTTAGGACTTGATAATGATCCAGTTTCATTTTCACAAGCAATGGAAAGCGAAAATTCTGATAAATGGTTAAATGCCATGAAAGATGAGTTGAAATCAATGGAACAAAATGAAGTTTGGGAAATCGTTGAATTGCCTGGTTATGTGAGTTTTTTATTTGCTATTATGTTTGTGAAAAATCAATTGTTCAAGATTCTGTAAATGTTCTGTTAAGAAACTAAGAACAAATCAAGCTTACACTTACATTGGAGGATGCGAAGAAGAAGGTGGAGGTGAAGCCTGATTGGTCCAAGGGATACAGCAGGCTTGGTGCTGCACATATTGTTCTAGGTCATTATGATGATGCTGTTTCGGCTTACAAGGAGGGCCTCGAGATTGACCCGAACAACGAAGCTCTTAAATCTGGTTTGGCCGACGCTCAGTCGGCGGCTTCTACGTCTCGACCTGCGCAGCCTCCTAATCCTTTTGGCGATGCTTTTTCCGATCCTGAAATGTGGGCTAAGCTAACGGCTGATCCGTCTACTAGGGCTTTTGTGAAAATGATGCAAGAGATTCAAACGAATCCGAACAACTTTAATCTTTATTTGAAAGATCAGAGAGTGATGCAAGCGTTTGGTGTTTTGTTGAATTTGAAACTTCAGTCCACGAAGCAAGATGATTCTGAGATGCCAGAGGCCTCGCTCTCTACTGAGAGGAAAAGGGCTGCTGGGGCAGAGCAGATGAAAGAGACTGAACCAGAGCCTCAGCCAATGGATATGTCAACAGAGTATAGATCGAAGGCACAAAAGGAAAAGAAGGTTGGCAATGCGGCATATAAGAAGAAGGATTTCGACACTGCAATTGAGAATTACACCAAAGCATTGGAACTAGACGATGAGGATATTTCTTACCTCACAAATCGTGCCGCTGTGTACTTGGAAGTTGGAGATGGGAAAGGTAGTGCATTTTTATGATTTCAGATTTTTTTTTTCTTGTACTTCGAGATGGGGAAGGGGCTGCATTTTTTTGTTTGAAATTCTTTCTTTTGCTCGAGAAGTTGATAATCACCCTTCAGTCTCTCTTTGCTTCGACATATATGGTTAAAGAATTAAGCACAGTTGGTTTCATCAATTCATGACTTTGGCTTTTTGTACTGATATTGTTGCTCGATGAGGTATGAAAGAGTTTGGATTGGGTGTTATCACATGAAAGTTGACAAATTTTGATACAATTGCATTATGTTAGATCATACTTTGCTACTAGCAGAATATGTAGCTGCTTGGTCAGTTAACTTCTGGGTTGCTTTAGATAGAAGTCTTTCTTAAGTTGAATTTACTGACAAGAATTTGTTAGCTAAGTAGGTAAGAATGCGACAAGACTGTAGAAAGAGTAGACACGTGGTTTTCATTATCCATATTTTCTGCAGTACGAGTGTGTTAAAGATTGTGACAAGGCTGGAGAATGAGGTAGGGAGCTTAGATCAGACTTAAAGATGATTGCAAGAGTTTTGACCAGGAAATGTTTTGCTTTGATGAAAATGACAAAATGTTCCAAGGACTTTGATCCTGCTATTGAAACTTTCCAAAAATCTCTTACAAAGCATCGGAACCCTGACACTTTGAAAAAGCTGAATAAGGTTGAGAAATCAAAGAAAGAGCTAGAGTAATAGGAATACTTTGATCCATTAATAGCAGATGAGGAACTTGAGAAAGATATGGCTTTTTTTTATTTAATGTTAATGTCGTTGTTGTTCCTTTTCATAATCATTTATATTTTCTTCGTTAGAAACTTAATTTAGTAATTAACTATTGATTGAGCTCCTTTTATACGTATTAAACTTTTTATGTTCGAAAGAAATGTCAAATAAAATATTTCAATTCTTGGATATGAAAATTCAAACTTATTACATTAGGAGTCTATAGAGGACTTAAAGAAACATAACGCAGAACAGTTAACTCTGTTGAGTTAACGAAATTTCACTTTTCTTCTTGTATCTATCTTATAAGTAATTTTCTCTTAGGTTATAGAAAGTCATACTTTTTAATCTTCCCGATTGTATTTTCAGCACTCAAGTTTATTGTCACTTTTACGAGTCTTGGAAGTTCTTTTTCTTAAGTCTTCAGAGGACTGATGCTTTTCAACCTTCTTGAGTTTATATTGTATATCTTTTTTTATCCATTCTACATTTGAAAAAAAAAAGTTTCACTGACGGTTTGATGAACCAATGATAGGTAATGATTATTTCAAACAGCAAAAATATCCAGAAGTTATGAGGCATTACACAGAATCCTTGAAGAGGAATCCCAACGACTCAAGGCAAGAATCTGACAGTTTATTTGTGAATTACACGTCTCTTGCTTATACTGTAAATGGGATGGTACAAATGTAATTCAATTATATATGAGAAATGCCGAGTATGTCCTCTAATTTTATACTTTATTCTTACACTTTAAATGTCGTTCATTTATCGGTAGTACAATTTGATGCAGCGGAAAATATTAAGAAAGAAATATAGCTTCAGAAGGGAGAAGAAGAAGAAAATATGAGAGAAAATGTATAGCCAAGAAGAAGAGAAAAGGGGAGGAGAAGCTCGAGAGAGAATAGGGGATTGGAAAATAGGGTTTCAGAAAACCATTTCATTCAATAATCATCAACTCTCCTTCTAGGTTTACAATACTAGCACTTAAATAGAAAACAATTAGGGTTAACCTTAACAGATGCGAAATAACCCTAAAAGAAGATAAATAGATTTTAATTGAAATAGATAAATAAAACATATAAATAATAAAACTAAAATGACGAGGATGTCCTCATCAATTCTCCCGGTGTAGAAGAATCATCCAGTCAAGTTGACGGAACCACCAGACAGCAAGTTGATCATTCACTGAACCACGAGTTAAGCGGCTGAGTAACCTTCTTTTGACGTCCATCAACTTGTGCGACCAGATGCCTGGGTCAAAAATCTTTCTAACTGGCCTCGAATCCGGTAAAGAAATATCCATATGACTATGAGAGAACTCAAATAGGTCTGGATCCAAATGCTGAAGTGTCTCTTTGCAAATCCACGTACAATCACTGTTTGGTCGTCCATCCAATAGACAAGGAAGTGCTGGATCTCACCTTCATTGATAAGTACAATCTGTTCATCTAAAATATCCTCAATTTTATCCTCACGTGTTGTGATAGGACATGCTAGAAAAACAGAGTTAGTAGGATCAAAATCAATAGATGGAGGAAAAAATGGATCAATATATGGTTTAAAATGGTATTTATAAGCTACCGAGTCGTCGACATTAAAAACACAATCAAATTTCTTTGACTGATCAATGTGCTTCACATCCTACTTTTTTGCTTCTTGAAGCGCTCCAGCTTCTTCGAACAGCCATCTTAAGCATTATAAGCTCTTTTTGTGCAACTCTTCTTCTCCATCTACATTGGGTATATAACACAACCTTTTGGAGACTTTTAAAATAAGAATATACCATATGGCGACGGAAATGAGCCTGGATAAATGTAGCAGCTTTCGTGCTTTTTCTGAATCTGAATTTTTTGCGAGCCATCATTGCTCTTAATAATGTTTGCAAAGTGATTGCAGATGACCGTAGACTTAGGTAAGATTTTCTTGCTCGATATTGTCTGAAATTCTTTTGAATTCTTAAAACTGCTGCTTCCTTTCGTAATTGTTCATCAGTGAACTCCTTCCATGTTTCGATAATCTTTTCAAGATCTTGTTGAATCTTAAGACCCAATCGATCAAGTTTATCTTTCTTTTCATCTAAGGACTCTTCAACAAATTCATTACGTGCATGTGCTAAAGAGGGTGGTGACTTCCATGTGTTTTGTGACCCTGAAACTTGTCGAGAGTCATGCCTCTGTTTGTAATGTCTCGAGGCAAACTCCTTTTGCATTAGACACTTCATCATTTCCCATGTACAAATTTCACTCTTGCCATCTAATTTTCTTTTTCTCGTAAGTTTGTCCCACCACAAATTAGCATACTTGTCGAAACTCCAAGAAGCTAGTAGAATTTTTCTTCTCTCTGAATAATCATCACATTCAAATAATGCCTCTACCCTTTCTAACCAATCAAAAATATCAAAACCATATGAATGACCACTAAAATATAGGCAACGAAATAGTATAAGGTTTTACCTTATCAAAATGGTCAATTGAAGTTCTTTGCCAATTATCCTCTGGATGTTGATTATTTTGAGCATCACTCCTTATTTTCATATCGGCTAAATAAGTTGCACAAAATACCAGTAACTAATTCATCACAATGATTGGTGTAACACCCGGTTATTAGAATTAAAATGACCTATTAATCTTCTAAGTGTGAATTTTATAGAATAAAATTAGGGGTAAAATCAATTAGGTTAATGAGTAACTAAGTGAGGGCATAAGGGTAATTGTCAATTTATGTTATGGATATCATATTTAAGGAAAGGTTGAATGAGGTATAGCCGTCATACTCATTTCACTCTCGGTTTTCAGCTCAACCCAGCAGAGCTCTCTAGGCGATTTCCTCACTGATTCCTCCAACCAAGGTGAGCTTTGATTCGATTAATCGCTGATTTTAGTACCTAGGTAGCTTAAGGATCCCAATGTATGCATTTTTATAATGTTGCGAGTGAGAGATTCTGCTTGAGGATTAGAGCAGAATCGGGAATGTTAGATAAATAGAAATGTCAAACCAACTCCTTAGATTTCTGAATAGCTTAGATTAGGTTTAACATTCTGTTTATGAATATAGGTGAACAAACCCTCGAAGTAGCTCTTAGCCGAGCATTTGCTAGGAATCCAGGTAAGTAAAGTTTGCTTGTGCCTTCGGGCCTACATCACAGAACATTAGGATATTTGTGTGTTTGAATGTTTTCCTGTTTCATGCGTCATATATTTGAAAGTATACGAAAATGAGTTTACATGTTTTGATATAGTGAGGAAGTGAACATTCTGAAGTGATTTATGTGAAATATTTTCTGTTAAGGGAACTAATCCAACCCTTAATGAGCCAGGGATCATACTTTGGGAAAGCTGATCCAACTCCCAATTTCGAAGTGGATCTGAACATTGATCAGTATATATATATATATTCACTGTTAGGAGAATTAATCCAACTCCTAATGAGACAGGGATGTTCATACTTTGGGAGAAGTGATTCAACTCCCAATTTAGAGAGGAATCCGATTATAACGACGAATATGTAACAGAGAAGAGAAAAGTAGAGACTGCATATTAGGATATTGTGTTTTCAGCTTTTCATTCATTATTGCTTTACTTGCTTAGCCTTAGGCTAATAGATGAGTTTTGTGATGTAGGTGAAGAAGAATTAGCAGGTGTGTCCTTTGATCACGTTGAGGAGTAGAGGTTGTTGAAGGAGTGCATTCAGGCTTCGGCACGGCAACTGATGAGGCGGTTTAACAGATGGTTATAGATGTGGAGGTTTAGTGGATAATGATTTAATTTGAGTAAATGAAGTTTTTAGTAAATGAGATTACAGCTGTTTGACTTTGTTTTCGAGAATTTCTTATTTTCATGTTCTTACTGATTTTGATCAATACAATGACTTGAAGTGTTATGAATGGATTTTTGGTAAAATGTTTTAAGTCTGTTAGATAGTTGAAGCTTTCTCAGGTTATAGACAGGTTGTTTAGTCCATTGGTAGGAATTGAATAATTTTCGTATCAGTGGATATGTGTAGAGGTTTATTGTGTTCTGTTGAAGGAAATTGTGTTGATGTCTGTCGGAAGATGAAAGTCTATCGGCAGATGCCTTAAGGAGTCACGTGAGAAGCATGTGTCGGCAGGTGCAGTCTGAGAGAGTTAAGGGGGGGGTTTGTCGTTTAGCGAATCGGAAGATGTAGAGTAATGTATTTTGTCGTTTAGCGAATCGGAAGATGTAGAGTAATGTATTTTGTCGTTTAGTGACCGGCAGAAGTTTTGTTTTAAACTTACCGGAAGATGTAGAGTAATGTATTTTGTCGTTTAGTGACCGGCAGAAGTCTTTTGTTTGTACACGTCATCGGCAGGCGCCGAGTGAAGTCTTTGTTTGTACACGTCATCGGCAGGCGCCGAGTGAAGTCTTTTGTTTGTACACGTCATCGGCAGGCGCCGAGTGAAGTCTTTTGTTCGTACACGTCATCGGCAGATGCCGAGAAAAGTCTTTGTTGTGCATGTCATCGGCAGATGCCGAGAGAAATTCTTGTTGTACATGTTATCGGCAGATGCCGAGTGACGTCATCGGTAAGAGCATGCTATAGCCTCTTCCGTTGACTTATCCATCGGCAGAAGCGTTTGACTTCCGCGATTTTCCTTGTAATCCTCAGTTTTAAACTTTAACTCCAAAATTGCCGATTGTCTCTTAACATTTCGAACCATGATTTATAGTTTCGTTTAACTTCATCGTTGTTTAGAATTATTTCCGCTGCAAGTTTTAAAAGTTTTGAGTTTTAACGTATGTCAAATGTTAAGTGTTGAACGAAGTTTTAAATTACGGATTGAAATTTCTTAGTCGTGTGTAACGAACCGGGTTCGGATAACTTGGGGCGTTACAATTGGAGCTCTGATAACGTAGCTAGAAGTGCAATTTGGATCAATTTGCCTCCTTTCGCATTGGAGAACCAGAAGTAGGATAAACCAAGCAAAACTTTAGAGATTTTTTTTTTTTCAGAAGTGAACAGTAACGCCGATGAACAGTGCGCGCCGATGAACAGTACCGATGAACAGTACCCCCGATGAACAGTACTCCCGGTCGCCTAGGGGTGAGCAAAAACTGGATTGGACCGAAGAACCGGACTGGAACCGAAAATTTGGTCCAGTTCTGGTCTGTTTTGTAAATTAAATTGTAACGCCCCGAGTTATCTGAACCCGGTTCGTTACTCATTGCTCGAACATGACTAAGAAATTTCGGATAAATTTAAAACTTTACTCGACAGGCAAAACTCGACATTTTCTAAACGCTCAATACATTTGAAAACCTTGCAGCGGAAAATCATTTGAAACAACAATGGAGTCAGACAAACTATGAAAAATATTATCGGAACGGTTAAAGGAAATGTTTAAAGTGATCGGTCAAAGAAATAAGATTTTTAAATCATGAACTACTCAAGGTGTTACAAAATCAAACTCATCTGCCGACGACAAAGTCAACGGAAGAAGCGGAAATAGAAAGCCAAAGGCTCCTACCGATGACGTCAGCTGGAAGATGTACAAATCAAAGACATCTCTCGGTAGACTGCATCTGCCGATTCGCTAAACGACAAAGAATGATTTCCTCTTCCGGTGGTGTCAGACACGGTACTTCTACCGGTCGCTAAACGACAAAACCCACTTCCACTTCCGATGGACGTCAGTGGCATCAACCGGAAACGACGAAACCTTATTCGTCTTCCGGTGACGTCAGCGACATCATCCGGTCACAACACGACAAAATCCTTTCCCATTTTCCTCTTCCGGTGACGTCAGCGACATCATCCGGAAACGACGAAATACCTATTTCCTCTTCCGGTGACGTCAGCGCCACATCCGGAAGATTTACAAACCAAGGACATCACTCTGGTAGACTTCATCTACCGACACGTGCCTCTCACGTGACTCTTTAAGATGTCTCCGGTAGACTTTCATCTTCCGATAGAATCATACAACTCTTTCAACAGGAGCGAAAACCCCTT
>CM039513.1:1902442-2093040 GCA_022432975.1 Begonia masoniana | reverse complement strand
CCAAAACTCACAGCTTGGAAAACTAGCATAGAGTTGGTGTTGCTACGAAGTGTTTCTAACACCAAACTCAGATGCCTTGCATGATCCTCCTTAGTTCTAGAATAGATCAGAATGTCGTCTATGAATACTATGACAATTTGTCCAAATACTCGTGAACACTCTGTTCATAGGGTCCATGAATGCTGCTGGTGCATTGTCAAACCAAAAAGACATAACCAAAAAGCACTCTAATGTCCATACCTTGTACGAAAAGCAGTCTTTGGAATATCCTCAGATTTAACCTTCAACTGATAATAACCTGACCTCAGATCAATCTTAGAGAAAACTCTTGCCACCATTGAGCTGGTCAAAATAAATCATCAATCCTAGGCAGGGGATACTTGTTCTACAGTTAACTTATTCAGTTCTCTATAATCGATGCACATGCGCGCATTGATCCATCCTTCTTTTGACAAAAAGGACAGGGGCAACCCCACGGTGAAAAGCTCGGGCGTATGAACCCTTTCTCTAACAATTCTTCCAACTGGCTCTTTTAATTCCTTGAGTTCTGCAGGTGCTAACCTATAGGGATTTTTAGACACAGGTTCAGCTCCAGGGTAGACATCTACAACAAACTCAATTTCTCTATCTGGTGGCAAACCGGGAAGGTCATCTAGAAACACTTCTGGGAAGTCTTGGACAACGAGAATATTTTGAGGGGTTGCCCTTTCTACAAGTTGTGTATCTAGAACACATGCCAAGAAGCACAAGTACTCCTTGCATGGTGAAGGTCTAAAATTTAAAGAATTCATAACAGACATTTCCCTACTCTTCTCTGAAGCTTGGAAGGTATGTTTCAAACTACCAGGGGGTTGGAAACTAACTATTCCAGTCCTACAATCAATTGTGGCATGGTGTTTAAACAGCCAGTCCATTCCTAAGATCACATCAAATCCCAAAATATCCATAACAATAAGATCAGCAGGTAAACTCACATTTCCTACCAACACATCACTGTCTAGCATCACTTGGTTAGAGTGCATGCTTTCTCCAGAGGGTAAAGCAACATTAAACATATGCATGGAAGGGGTAAACTGTACATCTAACTTATCAGCAAATGCAGATGCAATAAATGAATGCGTTGCACCAGAATCTAATAAAGTAAAAGCAGGCACAGAATTGATCAATATGGTACCTGACACAACAGCGGGCTGTTCTTCACTTGACTCCGTCATGGAGAATATTCTTGGTTTGATCAAAGCAGGGCCACTCTTTGGATTTGGGCAGTTTCTACTAATGTGTCCAACTTTGTTACAATTGAAGCATCTGGTGACTCTAGGCTTCGAGCACTCCTTGAATGTATGTCCAACCTCCTCACAGTTGAAACATTTCTCAAATCCCATTCTGCATTCCCCGGGGTGGTTCTTCAAGCACTTGGGACACTGGGAAAATTTCCTGACATTCTGCACCTTCCCACCGGACCCTTGGCTGCTCTGGCCTTCACTAGGCCTCTTCATTCCTCTATGAGGATGTGGCTGAACGAACCTTTGTGGGGCTTCCTTCGGTCCAGCACACTTCCTTTCAGCTTCTTCCACCTCCAGAGCAGTGGACACAACTTCACTTAATGTCAAACCCTTAATTCCACAGAATTTAACTCCTCGGTAAATCTCAGGTTTCAGTCCATGCACAAACTTAAACACTTTTTCCTCATCCATGTGAGCAAAATGTCCAGCAAACCTGGACAGAGACTCAAACCGCCTACTGTACTCGGCTACAGACCCTGTCTGCTTCAAGTTCAGAAATTCCAACTTCTTTGCAGTCTAGACAGTGCTGTTAAAATACTTCTCATAGAAAATGTCCTTGAATTGAGACCAAGGCATCGCCAAAACATCAGTGGCGGTCTCAATAGTTTCCCACCAAAGTTGAGCATCTCCAGCCAGATGAAATGTTGCCAAAGTGACCTTGTCTCCCTCTCCAATGCTGGCACACCTGAACATGCTCTCTATCTTCCTAAGCCATCCTTCAGCAATAACTGGATCAGTTGACTGACCATCAAACGTGGGTGGTCTTAGTCTCCGGAACCTATCTCCAGAATTCTCACTGTTAGAACCAGAGTTAGCACTCCCTTGTGCTTCCCGACTCAACAACACACCAAGCTGATCGGACTGCTGACGCACTATGTCTGTCTGCTGACGCATCAGCTCAGTCAGCTGCCTAATCACACTAGAGTCTTCCTCATTCCTCGGATTTGGTGTCTCTCTTGGTATTCTTGGTCTTCCTGGTCGTCTAGACATTTCACTATATTCCTAGACAAGGTGAATTATTCACATAAATATCTAATAATAAAATTAACTTAAACACTTACAGTTATTGGAGTACTCTCATGCGACGGTTGGCACTGATGAGTAATCTTCTGAACGGTTTAACAACAACCTCGGCTCTGATACCATACTGTAACGCCCCGAGTTATCTGAACCCGGTTCGTTACTCATTGCTCAAACATGACTAAGAAATTTTGGATAAATTTAAAACTTTACTCGACAGGCAAAACTCGACATTTTCTAAACGCTCAATACATTTGAAAACCTTGCAGCAGAAAATCATTTGAAACAACAATGGAGTCAGACAAACTATGAAAAATATTATCGGAACGGTTAAAGGAAATGTTTAAAGTGATCGGTCAAAGAAATAAGATTTTTAAATCATGAACTACTCAAGGTGTTACAAAATCAAACTCATCTGCCGACGACAAAGTCAACGGAAGAAGCAGAAATAGAAAGCCAAAGGCTCCTACCGATGACGTCAGCCGGAAGATGTACAAATCAAAGACATCTCTCGGTAGACTGCATCTGCCGATTCGCTAAACGACAAAGAATGATTTCCTCTTCCGGTGGTGTCAGACACGGTACTTCTACCGGTCGCTAAACGACAAAACACCCACTTCCACTTCCGATGACGTCAGTGGCATCAACCGGAAACGACGAAACACTTATTTCGTCTTCCGGTGACGTCAGCGACATCATCCGGTCACAACACGACAAAATTCCCATTTCCTCTTCCGGTGACGTCAGCGACATCATCCGGAAACGACAAAATACCTATTTCCTCTTCCGGTGACGTCAGCGACATCATCCGGAAGATTTACAAACCAAGGATATCACTCGGTAGACTTCATCTACCGACACGTGCCTCTCACGTGACTCTTTAAGATGTCTTCCGGTAGACTTTCATCTTCCGATAGACATCAATACAACTCCTTTCAACAGGACGCGTTAAACCTCTACACCTCCCCTGATAACTTTCACCGGAACACCACCATTTACTAAATTATTCGAATCTTACAGATGAACTAGACAACACGACAGTAACTCGCCTATAAGCCAGAGAGCTCCAAATATCAAATAGACTTAAAACATTTTACCGAAAATCAAACATAATACTTCAAATCATTGTATTAATCAAATCAGTAAAAACATGAAAACCAGAAATCCTCAAATGTAATCAAATAGTTATGACCTCATTTGCTAAAACTCAGTGTACTCGATTTAAACCATTATTCACTAAACCTCCACATCTGAAACCATCTGTTAAACCGCCTCATCAGTTGTCATGCCGAAGCCTGAATGCACTCCCCCAACGTCTACCATTCCTCAACATGATTAGGAGACACACCTGCTAACACTTCTTCACCTACATCACAAAACTCATCTATTAGCCTAAGGCTAAGCAAGTAAAGCAAAATGTATGAAAAGCTGAAAACACAACATCCTAATATGCAGTTTCTACTTTTCTCATCTCTGTTACATATTCATCGTTATAATCGGATTCTTCTCTAAATTGGGAGTTGAATCACTTCTCCCAAAGTATGAACATCCCTGTCTCATTAGGAGTTGGATTAAGTCTCCTAACAGTGAATATAATACTGATCAATGTTCAGATCCCTCATCGAATTGGGAATCGGATCAACTTTCCCAAAGCATGTCATCCCTGTCTCATTAAGGGCCGGATTATCTCCCTTAACAGTGTTTATGTTTCATCTAGTCACTTCACAATATTCATTCCTTGCCATAACAAACATGTAAACTCATTTTCGTATATTTTCGAAATATGATGTATGAAACTTAAAAACATTTAAGCAAGCAAATCCTAATGTCCTGTGATGTAGGCCCGAAGGCACAAGCAAACTTTACTTACCTGGATTCCTAGCAAATGCTCGGTTAAGAGCTACTTCGGGGATTTGTTCACCTATATTCATAAACAGAATGTTAAACCTTAATCTAAGCTATTCAGAAATCTAAGGAGTTGGTTTGGCATTTCTATTTATCTAACATTCCCGATTCTGCTCTAATCCTCAAACAGAATCTCTCACTCGCAACATTATCAAAATGCATACATTGGGATCCTTAAGCTACCTAGGTACTAAAATCAGCAATTAATCGAATCCAAACTCACCTTGGTTGGAGGAATCGGTGAGGAAATCGCCTAGAGAGCTCTGCTGGGTTGAGCTGAAAATCGAGAGGAAACAATAAACAGTGGCGGCTAAACCTCATTTACTCTTTCCTTAAATACGTTATCCATAACATAAATTGGCAATTACCCTTATGCCCTCACTTAGTTACTCATTAACCTAATTGATTTTACCCTTAATCTCATTCTATAAAATTCACACTTAGAAGATTAATAGGTTATTTTAATTCAAATAAACTGGGTGTTACATAAATAACCGAAATTTGGTTTTTTTAAGTAGAACCGAAAAATCCGGTTCGGTTTTCGGTTTTAATGCTGCAAAACCGAAATTTTCCAGAACCGGATTTAATCACTAACCTAGGGCCGACTCTGCTCCAGACTCCAGTGCTCCTGCCTCTCAGACTCTCAGTTCACTTCGCTCGCGCAGTTCGCTCCCAAGCTATCGCTCGACTGGCGGTCTCTCGCTGCTCGCGCAGTCGCCGTTCGCCGTCGCCAAAGCCGAATCACTCAGTCTCTGTCTCTCTCTGCTCGCACTCGCAGTTCGCACTCACAGTTCGCACTCGCAGTCGCCCGACGCCAAACCACAGTCGCCGACTTCCGACCTCGACTTCCGACTTCTGACTTCGACAAAGCTTCCGACTTCCGACTTCCGACGAAGGTAAGTACCGTAAGCTGTTGGACTTGGGGCTAAATTAGAATGTAGCATTACTCCTCCAACTTCACTTCTCTGATTTACAATCCTCATTCACAAGTAATTGAAGATAACGTCAAAATAAAAATTGGATTCAGAGGGGGAATTGAGTACTTCGGCCATTGTGGAAGGTTTTTTTCTTAAATTAAAAAGATAGCATTTTATCATCATCGATTCAAATGGACAATGTCTCAATTTTGCATGTTGTAAACTATCGTTAATATGGAAGCTTGTTTACTTTTGTATGTGAATAGATTTCTAGATTCTTGTTATTGCTGTGAAGAGGAATTGGACTGAAATACTTATAAAGATAAGAATCGGGATGTTAATGGTTGAAAAACACACAAAAGATTCAAGCTGAATCTCTGTTTATGGGTGCATTTTGAAACTAATGTAGGCCGTAGTAATTTATAGCAGAATGCTACAGACCTGACGTTCTGTCTTCTCATGATAGGGCACGGAAGATGATTCCTACTTTTCATTCCTTCCTTTGGCCCATATCTATGATCAGATTATAGAAAGCTATTGCATTTACAAGGGATCATCTATTGGATTTTGGCAAGGCGTAAGATTTAGAATTCGTCGACGATTACTTCATATTCGTCGCGTTGAAGTCTCTTCCATCAACATTTTAAATGCATGTTCTAAACATGTTTCCTTGATATAAACTTGCAGGATATCAGATTTTTGGTGGAAGATATTCAAGAATTTAAGCCAACAATCTTTTGTGGGGTTCCTCGAGTCTATGATCGCATATATAATGGTATACTACCTGTTCTATTTAGATCTTTCCCACTGAGTTTCAATTCTGAATTGGATAAATAATCTTATCTCTATATTTTTTGTGTTCTAAGGTACAATGAGCAAAATTTCATCTGGAGGTGCAGTAAGGAAGCTTCTATTCCAATATGCATTTAATCAGTGAGTAAAACTCTGGCTTTGGATAATCAATTTTTTAGTGTGATAATTATAATAAGTGATAGATTATATATTATATGTTTAAAAAAAAGTGGGAAAACCGGAACCGGATTAGAACCGGAACCGAAATTCGGATCCGGTTCTAGTCCGGTTCTTAAAAAAATAAAAACAGTCCCGGTCCTAAAAATTAAAAACCGAATTTTATTATTTCGGTTCCAATCTTTGCAAAAACCGGACCGGACCGGTTTTTGCTCACCCCTACGGTCGCCGATGAACAGTACCAGCGTGATGAACAGTACCCCCGAATGATGAACAGTATTATCCAAAAATTAGAAATTTAGGGTATTAAACCAAGATTTATTGTTTGAGAAAACAATAAAACCTCGCTCTGATACCAATTTGATGCAGCGGAAAATATTAAGAAAGAAATATAGCTTCAGAAGGGAGAAGAAGAAGAAAATATGAGAGAAAATGTATAGCCAAGAAGAAGAGAAAAGGGGAGGAGAAGCTCGAGAGAGAATAGGGGATTGGAAAATAGGGTTTCAGAAAACCATTTCATTCAATAATCATCAACTCTCCTTCTAGGTTTACAATACTAGCACTTAAATAGAAAACAATTAGGGTTAACCTTAACAGATGCGAAATAACCCTAAAAGAAGATAAATATATTTTAATTGAAATAGATAAATAAAACATATAAATAATAAAACTAAAATGACGAGGATGTCCTCATCACAATTATAGTAGATAATAATTAAAATAATTGATGACTTGTACCAATAAATAAATGACACTTGAGCTACACGTTAAAGTGTATAAATTATAGTGTAAATACAGAATTTCGTTGTATATAACATTAACTGTAATTATATTTTTAATTCATTAATTTGATAAGCACATGTAAAACATTGTACTTTTTATTTGATATTTTCATCTTCTCTAAAAATGAACACTGGACAAACTTTTCATTTCTCCATAGCCTACTACATATGTATTGCACGAGTGTCCTCTCACATGTATTGTTTGGCACCTTTAGAAGAAGTGACAAAAATTTATGCTTATGAGATATAGTTTGGATGACACACTTGAAGAAAACTTTGACAAAAAACGAAGCGAAAATTTAATATTTTTAATTAATGTAGAAATATAAATTTCCTTAAAATTCGAAGTAATTTCTTTTAAAATCCTGTCCCAAAGAAGTATGGCAGAATTAGCATTCTCGAAAATGCTTATGCAAGCTATGTTAAGTGAGGTCATTATCCATTTATCCTTGCATCATTGAGCAGGAGAGTAGTCGTTTTGAAACTTTTTTATTTTGCAGGCATATAGTAATAGAGCTGCATGCTATACGAAATTGGGGGCGTTGACTGAGGGACTCAAGGATGTAGAGAAGTGCATTGAGCATGATCTAGCCTTTTCCAATGGGTACACTAGGAAATGTGCAATACAGTTATTTATGAAAGAATATGATAAAGCTTTGGAAACTTACCAAGAAATCCTGGAGCATGACCCAAGTAATCAAGAATTGCTTGATGGTGTAAGAAGGTATGCCAGTCATAACTTAACGTGAAACATTTTGTTTTTGAAAAAATGTGATGCAGAAAATATATGTTGACAGACTGCTTGCTATTTGAAAATAAAATGCAGATGTATTGAACAAATTAACAAGGCTAGTCGTGGGCACCTAGCTCATGAGGAATTGAAGGAGCGATAGACATTTTTTTTTTTTTTGACAATTATATATTTACCACATTGATCCTTCGTTAAAAAAAGATCTTACAGGCGAAGGGAATGCAAGATCCAGAAGTACAGAACATGTTATCAGATCCTGTCACGAGACAAGTGAGTTCAGTTTGCAGCTTTGTTTATCATGTTAGACAACATATAATAATGAATACAAGAAATTCAATTATTGGATTATTTTTATCATTTTTAGAAAAATGTTCTATTTTATAGAATGTCATCAGAAAATATCATTTGAAAACTCTTTTATTCTGTTTTTAAGATAAAAAAAAAAAAACTCGTCTTCTGTCCTGGGTAAAGCTAATAAGACTCTTCGGGGGGCTGTAGGTGCTGATCGATTTGCAGGAAAATCCAAAGGCAGCACAGGAGCATACAAAAAACCCAATGGTGATGGCCAAGATCCAGAAGCTTGTCAGTGCTGGAATTGTCCAAATCAGATGAATTTGGTACAACCAATCCATCAAAAACTTGAGTGTGAACGTTACTTCATTATTGGTCAAAACTGGAAAGTTCTTGGACCCTATTTTCTTCGATTCAGACGACATTGTTGTCCAAATCTAACACTCTTCCTATCTCGTGTTTTGTTTCCCATTTTGATTCAGTCTTCAATTTTGTCAAGCCAGCCGCTGGCATCTCCAACCCGTAAGTTACTGTCATCTTCCCTATCCATGTACAAGATTATCGTTACTCCTACAATAGTCTGAAATTGCTCATTAATTTGAGGTGTTTTTCTGTGACTATCTTCCAATTAGTACTGACTCTGCTAATGCACGCATTCATTTTAGGTGGTCAAAGTGGGTTATTTTTTAGAAGTTACTATGAATTTGAGAAATTTCAAAATAAATTTTTTGACTTTGACAACATCACATTTAATCACTGATTTTTATAATATTTTTCATTTATCTCTTTTAATTCTGATATAATTTTATGTAATTTGATAATTGAATATTATAATTTTTTAAATGATTAAAATTATGAAGTCATTTTTTAAAATTTAATTTATCAAACAATAGTTAAATGAAGTCTTGGAATTTAATTTAAGTGATTACCAAAAACCCTAGTGCAATTAATTCTAGAGATGCTTTATTTAGGTTGACGAGAGGGCGCAGCTACATAAATTTAGATAAATCAGTGCCATCTAAAATGGATTAACAATTTGGCAAATGAAAACTCAACCAAAATGGGAACGCCTTCGCTTTTTTGGGTTCCTATACTTATTTGAACCAACAGGTATTTTAGGCAAACTTTTCCTACCGTTCTTCTTGGAAAATAGAACGTGGAAATAGTGCCAAGCTGACTTTTAAAATTAATAATCTCGTCATTTTTGTTTTTTTTTTTGGTGAAAATTTAAGGCTAATGTGGAGAAAACGGCGATCAACTGGGAATGTAAGTGTCTTGATATTGAGCTTCCGGTGCAGTGCATTTTTAAATCAAAGTTCATTTTCAACGGACCGACGTTGAATTTTGAAAGTTCGCCCCAGGAACACTTTTCTCAATTTTATATTTTCAAATTCTAGTCCTTAATTATGGATGTTCGCCTGAATTTTTAAGAAAAATTAAACGAAAATGACTAATTTGCTAATAAAAAATAGTTGAAGAGTTAACATGTTAACGAAATTAGATTAAAAGTCAGTTTTTTATCAACCTCGTATTTTTTTTTTTTTTTAACTTTACCTTTTTTTTTCTTTTTTAACATAACACGTACTGTGTTTCTAATAAATCTACGATTAGCGTGCTATCATATGACTCGTACAATTTTCATAACCAAATTGTTTTTCATATAACGTAACGTTTTATCCAAGTTGTTTGGATTCTTTTTTTTTTAGTTTTGACTATTTCTTGAAATTTATTATAAATTAATTTCTTCAAATAAAAATAATTAATTTTTTCATTAATAAACTAATTCCAAATTTGTTATATAATTAAAAAAAATATATTTGTGAAGTACAAAACTAGCTCTGAAACTCCTTGTCTCTGTATATATAAAGACACAGAAAGCAAGACCAGACATAGCTGGAGAGCAGATAGAAAGCTCTCGAAACCAATCGAAATGGCTATCCGCCCGATTTCCAGCTTCTCGATCGTGGCTATGGCGGCATTGGCTATGCTGGGTATGGCTTGCTTTACCGCAGCACAGGACGCCGATTGCGCGCAGAAGCTAATTCCATGTTCAGAGTATCTGAACTCAACGAGCCCACCGCCGCCGAATTCTTGCTGTAACCCTATCAAAGAAGCCGTCGCAACTCAGCTTGCATGTCTATGCAATCTCTATACTACTCCTGGCTTTTTGGAATCTCTGGGCGTTAATCTTACCGATGCTCTTCGCCTCACTCAATCTTGCGGAGTCTCTATTGATATTTCTAAGTGCAATTGTAATGTTCTTTCTTGATTCTCCTCCTCTTTTTTTTTTTTTTTTTTGTTTTTGTTTTATGTTCGTTTGATTTTCAAATTTTGGTCTGAAGTTGCGGATTTATTGAGTTTCGAGTAGACTCAGTTGGATCTGATTTGAATCTTTGTGCTCTATCCTTGATACTTTGGATTCACTCTCACCTTGATTCTGAAATTACTGATTTGAAAATTTTCTGTGCTGCAGCTTCTTCTCCGTCTCCTCAAACTGCACCACCTCCCCCTGGTAATATTAATTACTGTGTTCTTTCTTGTTCTTGCCATTTTTTTCCCATTAGTTTTGGTTCCTTCTATTGTCGAAATTAGAGTTGAATTTTTTGCTCTGATGATTCACAAGCAGCACCTTAGATCTAGGCGGATTCATGGCTAATGCCTCGTGACAAACACTAGGGGCCAGGTTCAAAAGTGGGGTGGTTTGATTTCCTTGTTTTAATTTAAATAATCATAAGTTTGAAAGTTAGGTGAATTAATGGGTGTACCGAATCGTTTTTACACTATGTTTTCATCGAAGACATTGAAAAAAATGGTCAGGGCAAAGACTAAGTTAGGCCAGCTGTTCATACTTTTCATTTTTTGGTGCCACCATTGTTGACCACCATTGTTGAAGCTTCGTCGTTCTTGGTTTCATTTTTGTTTGGAAGACTTTCAAACATTGAAGAAGTCTTACAGATGGAAGCAATCTAAAAGTTTGGCTTTGTGCTGTGTTTGCTTTAATTCAATTAACTGATGGAAGAGAAACTATGATCAAAGCTTGTTATTTCGACCAATCACTGATTTTTCCTCGTGATTTTATT
Organism: Begonia masoniana; assembly: GCA_022432975.1. Lineage (NCBI taxonomy): Eukaryota > Viridiplantae > Streptophyta > Magnoliopsida > Cucurbitales > Begoniaceae > Begonia > Begonia masoniana. The sequence goes on along the minus strand of CM039513.1, from coordinate 2,082,042 downwards.
ATTAAATTCTGGGAACAGCTGCCGGAAACGATGGGAACGATGGAGATCGGATGAGACGATCGGGATTTCTGTTTTTGTTTCTGGGTTTGGCTTCTGCGTTGCTGTTTTGGAGTTCTTAATCATTAATGGCGAGAGTTTTTCATTCGGAGGATGAATCTCTTCATCGAAGCATTGTTTTCATTTCATGTACGTATTTATGTATTTATGTGTGGTAGGTACGATGATGGTGCTTTGATTGGCATCGTGGATGTACTGTTTTTCATGTATTACATTAAATAAAATTCATTTCTATATAATTTGTCGTTATTATTTTATTAAAATGTAAATTGAAAAGTAGTTTTCTTCTTATTATTTATTTAGTGATATCATCATAAAATATTTTTAAATTTTCACATTTACTTTCTATTTTTATTTTTAAGTCATACTTCGACAAACAATAATTATAATGTCATTAACAAATTCACTGTTAAATTATGATTATTTATATTTATATGAATAAATCATATCATGCTTAGTAAAATATGGTTGTTATTTTTAATTGTTTCCGCTTATGTACGACATTGGAAGAAAAAAAAAGAGTTACACGATTATTTAGTGTGTTGATAGAGAATGTTTCACGGTGACAAGAGATAGTCATTTTAACCTAACGAAGTTATCTTCAGTCGCTCAATTTTTTTCACGCACTCAATCTTCGTGGTTGATTTTGAAAACTATAAAAAGTTCAACTGGGATTTTTTTAAAAAAATTAAATATTAAAATTATAAAATATTTAACAAATTTTATGAATAATTTGCTATTATTGTATCTATTGCCTAATTTTCACAATAACAAGTGATTGTGATATTAATTTATTATAATTATTTGAGGAAAAAAAGTCACGAATTTTATCTTTTTCAATCTGGTCCGGCCGATCTCCCTATGTGAGACAAAACCCTTGGATCGGTCGGGCAATCTCCCTATGTGAGACAAAATCTGTGACTCTGTCACGAGTTTGCTGGTTGAGACCAGTGGTCCAATTAGACCAGTCGGTCTCCACTCAGTCTTTGTCTTTTAGTGTTTAGTGTTTAAATGAAGAATTCTGTCCAGAAAAAGGGAGGTCATTCTGAGTGTCCGGTCTATAAAGTTTAAATTACTTATTTTTTTAAAGTTCGAAATTTGAACCGATGAATAATAAATTTTTTGGTTTTTTTTTCAAAAAAAAAACCTAAAGTTGAGGGTTTAAAATAAAAAAACCCAAAAAAAAAAAAGAAAAAGAAAAGGTGTAACGAGGGTTTATCCATTGGAAGGTGCTGGAAGAAAGTGGCTCTTCAGTCTCCTCTCCGTCTTGTTTTTATCATTTTCCCTGCGAAACAGACCGACCGAGTACTCGGAGTATCGTCTTTCCCATTGCAATCGCGAGAAATGGACGCATCTAAGGTCAATCAATTGAAGCTCTTCGTCGAACAGTTGAAGTCCAATCCATCCATTCTCGCCGATCCATCACTCTCCTTCTTCCGCGACTATCTCGATAGGTATTTCTCTTTCTTTTTTTTCTTATTACGAGTCCTTGATCTGTTAATCTAATTGAAATGGCTGTTTCAGCCTCGGTGCAAAACTCCCTCCTTCTGCTTATCCACACGAAGAATCCAAATCGGTACTTCTTCACCGCCTTATTTGTGTGTGTTTATCGTTACGCGCGTGAATCTTGTTAGATTTAGCGAGTGAGTGTTTGGAGTGCAGAAAAGCTATGTGGTGGAGGAAAGCGACGAGGATATTGACGAGTGTGAACCGGAGAAAGTCAAAGTGGTTGAAGAAGAAGAGGAGGACGAGATAATCGAATCTGACGTTGAGCTAGAGGGTGAAATTGTCGAGCCTGACAACGATCCTCCGCAAAAGGTCCTTTCCTTTAGTTCTATTGTTCGTGTTCAGTGTCATTAAACAATTTTTCGTGGGTTTTAGGGCTTTTGTGGGTTTTGTAGATGGGGGATCCATCAGTTGAGGTTAGTGAAGAGAATCGGGATGCCTCACAGTCTGCAAAGTTTAATGCTATGGAAGCTCTATCAGAAGGTATATCATAAACGTTGTGTGTGGTTTTGGTATACAATTTTGGAGAGTTTATCGATTAGGTTAATGCCAGGTAAATTGGACGAAGCAATCAATCAGCTTACTGAAGCAATTCTTTTGAATCCCACCTCAGCAATTATGTATGGAACTAGAGGTACCTTTTATTATTACTGTGTACTAATCAACTTGAAGTTACTTTTCCACTATATGTTTTGATTTGGGTTATTTGATGATTCTACCAGCAAGCGTTTACATTAAGATGAAGAAACCAAACGCCGCCATCCGTGATGCCAATGCTGCTTTGGAGGTTATTTTCATTTCTTGTTGTCGTTATGTTGGTTCAGATACGACTAAAGGAATGCATTTTGAATGAATTCTGGATTTCCCTAGGCAAATAATATATCAATTGAAAGCTATGTTCATCAGAAGCCAGGGAGTCTTATGGATCTCAATATGGATATTTCTATGGAGAGTTGCATCGGTTTAATGTTGCGTCAATTAAGTTCAGGAAATGCCAAATTTCTCTTATTTCTTGCAATTCTGACGCTTCCTAGAATACTTTAGATACTGAATAAATTAGGTGATAAATTACTTTAAATAATGTGCTTTGTTTTCATACATTAGCATTTAAATTCACCTTACGTAACCCTTCAGGAAGAGCATGTTTATGAATGAGTTGAGTATTTTGGAAGTAGAGTTTCTTTTGAGAGTGAGTAATGTTGTACCCTTTAATTATATACTTTCATCTTACCTCCTGGCGTGATGCTTAAATGACACTCATTAATTGATGTAATAATTAAAATAAATTATAAATTATTAAAACAACATTAATTGCATCATTTAATGATTGCCGTCATGAGGTAAGATTATATGGTAGAATTAGATGATGAATTTATAATTAATATATGAAAGTTCTCTCTACTTTAGATGTCTTGGGGGGATTTCGGAGCGTTTTAAGGTATATTTAGTTATGTATCCCTTACTCGGTCCTCTTGGTAGTTATATTGTATCACTAGGTTCTCGCTTGGGCGGTGCTCCAGCGTTTTGAAGTCTTGTACCCTTGTTAAACTCCTTGAGAGTGGTGATAGGTAGTGGTTTACAGTGAGCTTCCTATAATATTTTTAATAATTGTTGGCTTGTTCTTCCTGACCTGGTATTATATATTTACATTTTTTACATAGTGCTGCCTTTATTCATATGAAAATGTGCATCAGTCAGTAGCTTAATATGGTCACTGGTCATGCCTTGGATTGTTTCTCTGCACACCCTGATTTTTTGAGTTTGTACTATCTTCCTTTTTGTCAGATTAATCCAGATTCTGCCAAAGGTTACAAATCACGTGGTGTTGCTAGAGCAATGCTTGGCCAATGGGAAGAGGCTGCCAAGGATCTTCATCTGGCATCAAATTTAGATTATGATGAGGAAATTAATGCTGTTCTTAAAAAGGTTAAGCAGCACTGCACTTCTCTACATGACCTCGTGGCACTTTTAATCCTTCATCATTACCTTCTCCCTTTTAAGCATATTTGGTGCAACAACGTGTAATTTATTCGCTAGTTGGTGTTTTCTGGATGCATGATTTCATTCCATATTTTTATTCTCTCTTTACATCTTTAAGCCTGGTGTTGCTTGGCATCTTTGGGAAAAGGAGCTTTGCTAGATCAAAGTGCAAGTAGGCTTTTTAGTGAACAAATTTTATAAACAACTAAGTGCTGAAATTTAGGATTTAAAAAATATCATTATATTGTTGCTTTGATTACCGTTTCTTTCTTTGTTGCTGAAAGATATAAAGTGATACATTCATTTGGATCTTAGCATTTCTTGTTTGTTGAATGAATGGAGGATTCTTCTCTTTTTTCTGAGAAAAGATTTACTCACTTTTTTTTTTTATAAGAAACGAAGTATATTGATAAAGAGAAAATACAAGTAAGAAAACGGAAGAACCCTTAAAAAAAACCCTCAATCAAGATTTGTTCAGTTCTCCTTAACGCAATTCTGATTTTGTAACATTTTCTGCCAGAGAGAAAATGTGGTGTTTATCCTTCATTCTCTATGTAAACTAATCAGCCATGGGTCTAGGTTTGAACATTTGCTCCAGAGAGTTTGTATCATATTGTGCTGCTTGTGTGCTTCAGGTTGAACCAAATGCACATAGGCTTGAGGAACATCGCCGAAAGTATGAAAGGCTGCGCAAAGAAAGAGATGCCAGGAAATTAGAGCGCGAGAGACAACGACGCCGTGCTGAAGCACAGGTTTTCTTTGGTTTTTTTCCTTTCTTTGCAAACGTGTTTTGTTAGTTTCTTTTCGCAATATGATGATTTTCCTCCTTTTGTTTTGGAGCCAGGCTGCATATGAGAAGGCTAAGAAGGAAGAACAATCGTCTTCCAGTAGAAAACCTGGAGGCATGCCGGGTGGCTTCCCAGGAGGCATGCCGGGTGGCTTCCCTGGAGGCATGCCAGGTGGCTTCCCTGGAGGCATGCCCGGAGGCATGCCCGGAGGCATGCCTGGAGGCTTTCCAGGAGGCATGCCTGGAGGATTCCCTGGTGGCAAGCCAGGAGGGGCTCCTGGGAATGTTGATTTTAGCAAGATTATAAATGTGAGTTTTATATATTTAAAGAACAGTCATATATATGTATGGATGGCTAAGTTTGCAATAGGTGAAAGTTTAATTTCTTTAAAGTTTTCAACTTATTCTTTGCTTATTAGGTTACCTTTTTATTTGTTGCTTGGTATACTAAAGTTTTTGTTGCAAACTAGTGGACTTAACTTGTAGGCTTATTATTTACCTGTTTTCTTTTTGCTTTTTTATCATGTTTGTAGGATCCAGAAATGATGGCTGCATTTAGTGATCCTGAAGTCATGGCTGCTCTCCAAGATGGTAAGCGTTGACTGTTATATTTGAGATATTACATTCATTACTCTCAAATTGTTATGAAACTTGTGATATTTGTCATATTTTGGTTTTGATGAAATCGACGGAAAAGGTGTTCAGTTGACTATTTGTGGGAAAATCCTAAAAAATTATAATATTTTTCATCTCTCGATCGAAAAATAAATACAGCTTTAATCAAAATTATTACCTTTTGGATCGGTGTAAATAAATGGAGGAATGATATCAGTCTCTTAATGCATTAATCTCTTGTCGAGTCAGTAGTCATCTTCCTATAATCTATCATGTTTGATTAATCTTTCCTTTCTCAAAGACTAAATCATAGTTATAGAATCTCAAGCTCAAAAATTTGCTCTTCCTTGATCTTTTGTAGTATGAAAAATCCGGCTAATCTAGCAAAGCATCAAGCAAACCCGAAAGTGGCTCCTGTGATTGCAAAGATGATGAGTAAGTTTGGAGGACCTCAATGAGCATTGTTGATTATGATGTTGGTCATTTTGCAGCTTGGAACTTGAGTATGTGCTCTCTGTTTTAGTCATTTTATTTTCTGAAATTATTATGGACACTGGACAGGATCTTGTGAGAGATTTCTAGTCTTTAAATTGAACATTTTGTAATATTGGCCTTGTGTTTTTTCCTTTTCTGTTGTCTGAATCATTCTAACCAAAAGTTTAGACAAAGATTACAGAGAAAAATGAAATATGTTTAAATTTATAAATAAAAAGATCAAAAGAATCTCTAACCATAGGCGTAGTGACAAGCTAACTTTAGATGACAATCTCGTACTGAAAGCAGGTGTCACTCATTTACAAAAGGAAACCAATGTTTTAATAAAAAATGAAGCTTCTAACTTCATGGTCATCGTCCTCAAAGCCATCACCGGTTGAGAGTGGTCTCAGAAAGTCGCAGACGAGCCATCACGGCCAAGGTTGCCAGCTGTGATGCTAAGAAACTGATATTTCTCACGTGAAAATGTCAGCATATACGGACAGAATCGAAGTGAAAAGTGATCTTTACTTCTAATTTGAAAAAAACAAAAACTCTTTTTTCTTGTTCTTGATCTTCTTCCCTTGCAGAAGACTACAGATTTGTGGATTGAAGTTCTGGGTTTGTTTTTTCTCGAGTGAAGCATGCAGATTTTGAAGTGATTCTCAGAGAGAGTAAATGCCGAGCTTTGAAAAGGAAAACTAAATTGCCGACATAGATTTTCAGTGAGCTGTAAATGGGGAGATATTTGAGGGCGAAACGATAATGGGTGTTTTCCAATTTTTTTTTCTCTTTTCCTTTTGCTCGTAATTTGCAGTATACAACCTGTTTGTGGAAATGACGAGATCAAAGCTTTGATGGAGCTGAAGGCTGCTTTAGACCCAGAAGGGAAGTTACTATATTCATGGACAGTTGATGGAGATCCTTGTAGTGGCTTGTTTGAGGATGTGGCCTGTAATGAGAATCGAAAAGTGGCAAACATTTCGTTGCAGGGGAAGGGTCTCTCCGGCAAAGTCTCGCCGGCAAAGATTGAATGAAGGATTCCAGGGAGAGAATAACCGAGGTTTATGTGGAGTCAGGTTTTCTTCTGTGAGAAATTGTATTGCATTTGATAGAGATAGCTCAAAATCAAGCACAACTCAAACAGAAATTGCTGAATCTGCTAACGTTCATTCGTATTGTGGCCGAACCCACTCGTATTGTGGCCGAACCCAATGCTCGAAAGATCGAAATTTCCCTCGAAATGAAGTATTTGCAGGTGTTATTTTAGTCTCTTTCGTTTCAGCCAGTGTTGTAATTCTGACCTTTTTCTGGTATGCCGATTCGAAGCTTTTATTGACAAAATTTTAACAGCCAAATTCTCCGTATTAGAAGTTACGAAGCCTGCAAAAGTTGCAGTTTTATGCACCCGTGAACTTCCTACGCGTAGGCCGACCATGGAGGCTGTAGTTCTGGACATGTGTCGTTCTAATGGCAGTTCTTGACAGCCAAATACCGAATGTTCAATTTTTTTTTTTTACGTATAATCATATCGAGGAATCAGAAATTCTCGATAATTTGCTGATTTTGAGAGATCAATCTGCAAAATGTTGGGTATTGAAAAGCTACCTTCAAATCATAATTATGTTCAATCAATTTCTAAGCAGTATAAATCGATCGATAAACTCATTTGCAGACTGTTTGGATATAATGGAACGATCGATAATCAAACCGTCAAGATCGCATACAGCTCGAAGTTCGGTTTCTGTCATAAAAAAAGAAACATTAGAAGAAAGCAGAACTAAGTGGCTCTATGCAGCTGCACTGCTTTGGTGATCATCTAGAAGCCAGTGATGAGGCCACCAATCTGGTCTAATAGCTTCAATTTTCACATCCTCTAATCCTTGTATTCTTAATTCTGCCGATCGATTAAATGCACCTTCTAATCGTAATAGACCCAATCCACGGCATCCGAGTGCAGTGGTCACTGAGCCAACTTTCTTTCCAGAGGCAAACTCGATCACTTCTGATCTGGGACTCACTTTCTGTTCCACGACTGCAATAACATTACATCGACATTGAAATTAGAATTGAATCTATCGACCAAATCGTTTCAAATGACTGTTTTTTACTTTCTTGCACGGAAGATTCGCATGCTTTCCAAGCAAAATTAAGAATTGAACCGTTCAACAATTCTTCAAATTATGTTATCCAATCGCATTTCAAGTAATTCTACTCAAACTTGGCCCGTTCAACAAGAAACATTTATTAAAAATAGCTGAATTTGAGAAAAAAATGAAGGTATAATATCATGAAAAAAAAAAAAACCGAATAACAAAGAAAACGAATCGATCAAAAATGGCGGACATTTACATTTACCTTCTCCTCTATCATTAAGAAAGCGTAAAGGCAGTATGCGCTTGCGAATCACCCCCCGGTGATGGGTCCGAGCTACGAGCTCTTGGCCTACATAACACCCTTTGTCAAAGCTTACTGCATTCAGCCCTGCAAGATTATATTCCAGAGGCATTGCCTCACCTGGATTGAAAATAAGAAGTGTCTCAATAACAAATGAACAGATCAGAATCATATATGGAGAAATCAGATATGAAAACCTTCTGAGTTTCATTATAACAGCAATTATAAGTATATGAAAACCCCAGAACATAACAGAATTCAAATACAAAGATTATTTCAGCACAAAACAAGAAATCTACTCCTCCATTAAAGAATTTCAGAGCATTGAGGTTTAGGCACCTTTGGAATCTCAGTTGAACCTTCTGCCACTCCTTTTTCCAATCTCCATATCATGTAGTTCTCTTCATCTGTTTCTTTATCAGCTTCAACTAGAGGTGCTTTAGCAAGAAAAAGATAAACCATTTCATGATGCCATGAAATTCAATCTCAATGTGACAAAAAGCAGAAAGTTTAAGAAGACTCACGAGTTTCATTAGATGGGAAAATTCCCCTGAAACCGAGGCATTCGAGCCTCGGATCCTTAAACCATTGCCATCCAAGTTCTTCCCCATGAGAAGCAGCCATGGCTGTACTATCAGCACCAGCTCCCCAGCCAACACTTGCAGCTTCTGGTTCTTCAGCAGCTGAAGCTTTCTTGCCTAAGTTCTTTCCATATCGTTGCCAGCAAAGTAGTCTCCCCCACATCATCAATCTCCACCTTAGATCTCAAACGGTACCTTCATCAACGCAAATACTTCAATCCAATTGTTTCAAATCATTCAAACATAATCAAGAGAACCAGAGATCAATACAGGAAGCTCACTTCCTAAGGGTATCCAGGAGTTCATCCAATACCGAAGAATCAACATCAGCAAAAAGCTCAAACGGTTGATCTGGCGCCGAACCAGGTCCAGACCCAGTTCGATCAAGCTTCTCATCGGCCTCGGCGGTCTATACAGAAAAAAAATCGAACAGAAACCTTCCTTGAGGGTCAATAAAGCAGCATAAATCGGCGGAACGGAGACAGGGGCCATATTGGGAGTAGGTAAAGTCGCAGTTTCCCCGCTCCGGGAATCGCCAAATTTACTCACATCGTTGTCCAATAGACCTTGAAGAAACTTGACAGTGTCTGGGCCACGAAACCGACTACAGACCGGGACTTCAAACACGAGGTTAAAGCACCGGCGTTCTGGAGGTGGTCTGGTAATGGTCGGAGAATTTCCTTGGATGGTGTGGCGCGGAAGGTTCTGCGAGGGAAGCACGGAGGCTGGAAAGTGGAGGGAGAGTCTCAAACGCTGCATCATGGGCAACCAGTTTTCAGGATTGTGGCTTCCACAAGAAGAAGAAGAAGAAGATGGAGAATGAGCGACACCTGCTGAAGAATGGCAATGGGTATTTCAGACACGTAGATGAAGAAGATGGTGAAGGTGTAGTGTACTGATTCAAGACACCTCCTTTTTGTTACACTTTTACCATAAATTTTTCAATTTTATGAAAAAAATATTGCATATTATAGGATCACTTGGAACTCAGACATGAACTAACGTTCTAAATTATCATAATCCATACGAAGCAGCTTCAACATTCAACCCGTGTCCAGGAATTCCCAGTCCCACCTCACCTAAGTTGTACTTTTATTATTTTACTGATAATTCAGCTTTGATTACCCCGACTATGGACAAATATCAACCTAAACCTGAATAGCATGTTATGTCACGACCCGAGAACGGGCCGGAGCAGAAATGCCTGGGTTCAACCCAAGTGTGGACTGAGTGGTAGCTAGTGCGAGAGGCTGGACATGTAGGAATCATGCCACTGGGAGGGGTGATCGTGGTCCGATTTTGAAAAAATTAAGACCAAATTATTAAATTCCAGTTTTCAATTTTTTGGGGACTTATATTTGGACTTATAAGTCCCAAAAAAATTTCAGAACCGGACCAAAATTCTGGTATCGGTTTTGGTCTGGTTCTCGTCCTCCCAGGTTTTAGGTCTCAAAAAATCAAAACAGATTATTGGATCTCGGTTTAGCTAGAAATCACTGCTTTTTGCAACATTTTTACCAATAAATCTTTCCAAAACAGAAGCAAAATTGAATCAATAACAATAAGAAAGAGCAAGAACCAAACTTTTGGTTTGAAATTGTGATGATCCTCGATTGAAACAGTACCCAAAATAGTGAAATCGACGCCCAGAAACAAAAAACTGAACAGCCACTCGTCCTTTGTGGAAGAATTGCGAAACTCACAGATTAGATGAGTGATATAAACGCCTACTCAAAGACAAAAAAGCCTACCTTCGTCGGACGAGTGGACGAGCGGCGATGTGCGAGTGCGGCGATTGCTACTGGGTGAGGGTTTGACTGTGCAAGGGCGACGGCGACGGCGACGGCGACGGCGAGCTTTCGGCGAGTGCGACTGGCGCGCGACGAGCGTTCGGTCGACGTACGGATTCTGCGAAGATGAGAAGAGAAGCGAGAAGTGAGAACTGAAGCTCGAGCCATTGACAGTCGATGTGTTACTTAGGGCAATGTGTCCGGGTCGGTTCTTAAATGAGGCTGTACTCTTAGAACCGAAAAACGTACCGGGATTGTCGGCTTTCTGTATACCTAACCGAAATTGTTTTTCCTTTCAGAACCGACCAAATTGTCGGTTCGTGGTCCAGTTTCTTGCGTTCTTGGCTTTTTTGCTCACCCCTATCACTGGCTATCCGTCATAATTCCCCTTTCCACTTTCTCTTTCATGGACTCTTCCAGTTCCAGCTTGACCTTCATCTCCTTGATCGTACAAAAACAGAAGGTAGTATAATCAACCATTGATTGAATCCCCATCATTACCTATTACTCTATACTGGATCTATTAACACTTCCTCTACTTCCTTGTGACCATAACTTTACGCCAATCACTTGAATCATAGATTATCATCAAATCAACATAGGTATTCTTCAATGTAGCCAGGAATAAATCTTGAAATTGCACACAGGTCGAGTTAACGCAAATATGAAATTGGTAATCTTTAGCATCTTAAAAAGCCGAGGTTAAAGCACCGGGTTTCTGGAGGTGGGTCTGGTGCTGGTCGGAGAATTCCTTGGATGGTGTGGCGCGGAAGGTCCTGCGAGGGAAAACAACGTAGGCTGGAAAGTGGAGGGAGAGTCTCAAACGCTGCATCATGGGCAACCAGTTTTCAGGATTGTGGCTTCCACAAGAAGAAGAAGATGGAGAATGAGCGACACCTGTTGACGAATGGCAATGGGGGTTTCAGACACGTAGATGAAGAAGATGGTGAAGGTGTAGTGTACTGAATTCAAGACACCCCCATTGCCATTCGTCAACAGGTGTCGCTCATTCTCCATCTTCTTCTTCTTCTTGTGGAGGGAGAGTCTCAAACGCTGCATCATGGGCAACCAGTCTTCAGGATTGTGGCTTCCACAAGAAGAAGAAGAAGAAGATGGAGAATGAGTGACACCTGTTGAAGAATGGCAATGGGGGTTTCAGACACGTAGATGAAGAAGATGGTGAAGGTGTAGTGTACTGAATTCAAGACACCTCCTTTTGTTACACTTTTTTACTATAAAGTTTTCAATTTTATGAAAAAAAAATATTGCCTATTATGAACTAACACAATTACGTTCCAAATTATCATACTCCATACGAATCAGCTTCAGCATTCGACCCGTGTCCAGGAATTCCCCCACCTCACCTAAGTTGTACTTTTATTATTTTACTGATAAATTCAGATTTGATTTACCCCGACCTTGGACAAGATAACGAGTCATGTCACGACCCGAGGACGGGCCGGAGCAGAAACGCCTTGGGTTGACCCAGGCATGGACCGAGTGGCAGCAACTGCGAGGTGCTGGACATGTAGGAGTCAATGCCACTGGACTATCCTCATAATTCACCTTCACCTTCTTTCGTGGTAGAATCTTCCAGTTCCAGCTGACCTTCATTCTCCTTGATCTACAAAAACAGAATGTAGGATAATCAACCATTGATTGAATCCCCATCATTACCTATTACTCTAATACTGGATACTACTTTACTCCAATCACTTGAATCATAGATATATTCATCAAATCAACATAGGTAATTCTTCAATTTGACAATGAATAAATCTTTGAAATTGCACACAGGTCGATGTTAAAGGCAAATAATGAAATTGGTAATCCTCTAGCAGTCTTAAAAAGCCACAAAAACATTTGTTGCACCAACAAATTAATGAATATACAACCCTCAAGCTCGTCTATCTATTGTCTGCTCTATTTTAGACGATTGAATCATAGCCGGACTATCCAGAGTTTTTCATCGACCATTCTAACATCCATTGGTGTTTATCATATATTTGAAGCAAGTACAATCCCAACTTCTCCAAGTACCTCATGGTCTAGGACTGCATATCTCTGAGTATGGTTCCAAATACTCAATCCCAACTTTCTCGACTTCTTCGAAATGCTTTTTTGTTTGAAAGTTCCTTCTTGCTTTTGAGGCGTTTTTGTTCCCCAATAGCAGCCCTGTTGGGAGAACGAAGATGAAAGGAAGTCAGCCTCAACAACTGGCCTGGCTCTAGGCAGGGCCTAGAAAAAAAATTGCAGCCGGCCCAGGCCTAGTGTTAGGTCTGCGGGCCAGCCTGCAAAATTTGTTTGACAGACCGGCCGACAGACTTCTGCCGGATTCCAGCAGGATAACGGTGATCAGATGTCTGCATGCCCGACCACGGGCCTCCCTTGGGGGGCCCCCAAGACCTGTCGGGCACAACCTGGGCCCCTCGGCAGTGGGCCGACCTGGTCTCAGTTGCCGAGGCTAAAAAGGAAGTTTAATCAAATGAAAAGGGAGCCCAACTGTCGAAAATTCAATCGATATTACATAAGATTTGATTGACAGGTAAAATAAAATGTTCTTACATCTTCTCTATTTTCTTCTTTTGCTCTTCTGAAGGAGGTGGTGGAACATATGAAGCGGCATCAATGATTGCCTAATTTTTTTATTTAACACAAGACAAACACGAAAAAAAAAAAAACTGAGTTTCAGTTACAAAAATTAACAAACTAACTCATCAAGAAGCATATGATGAAGAGGACAATAGGAGAGCAAAATTCAAAAGTAAATTAGAACTTGATTATAACGTAAACCAGAAACATCATCCGTCCTCAAATGTATCTTTCAAGATACCTGAAGTTTTTCAAGTGCATCTTCGATGTTGCCTCTGAGAAGAATAGTTTAAGTGTAAGCCTAAATGAATGGGGAAAATGATATTGAACAGAAGAAAAGGAGAAGAAAACAGGAACTCACTTCTGTGTTCTAGTTTTTGTAGAATAAATCACAAGCTCCCCATCTTTATTAATACGATTTTTCTCCTGTGCATTCGAACTTGTGTAAGCATAAGTAAAAAGTAGAGAGGGATTATTCTAATTTTCCATCATATTCTTTTTCATGCTGAGCTTTAACACATTTACAGGCGAGCAAAATGCATCGTTTAATAATAAATGCCGATAACAAACCATTTGCATAATTTTCTCTCTAATCCTGTCACTTAGCCAATAAGCATTTTTGACATTGAACCGCATGTCCACCTTTGTGTTCACTGCACAATCAGGTACCAAAGCAAAAGCCACATAAGTGGCGGCAACTTAGGCGGAAATATAACACTAAATCTGGCAAAAGAAAAAGCAACAGACCTTTATTGACATTTTGACCACCTGGACCTCCACTTCTGGCAAAACTCACAGTTACATGGTCTGCATATAAAGATGACATCGTTACAAACACAGTATGCATTTACACTTACAAAACCAAAGATAAAGCAGACCAAGGGTTATAGAGAATAGGGAATCAACAGAATATTCTTGTTCTTTCGCTAAAAGTAGATGACTAAATCAATATCACTTTCCAAAAAATGAAAAGAGAATCTCTTAGGGACTGTCGATTTAAGTATGATCAATACGGGCACAGCTATTTGGAGGAACCAATTACCTGTAAGTGTTTATATGAATATATATATATATATATAAGAATCAATATATATTGATAAAAAGAAAATATAGAAAGAGATAGAAAAACAAAGCAAAGAGAAACACTACTTAGTTTATAGCAATTTCTCTCCAATTAAAGTAAACCAAACTAAAAAGATAAATCTTAAAAACTTAGAATTAATGATTCATTTAGTAATCATGAGATTAATGTGATTCTAAAAACCAACGGTTGACTTTGTCTTTGAAGAGAATAGCATAGTGATGGTAGATGTTTCTATGAATCTAATCAACTTAGATATCATACCAATTTAAACAAGGAGCCTAAACCTTCCAAGGGGAATAAATAAGTCAAGGTATAGTTTCCCACAAATCCTATATCTCCTTTGCTTCCACTGCATATCCCAATGATTTAGCTCTCTCAGCCAACGATGACATGCAATCAAATGACTTTTACGCTGTAGGGTGATTTCAATTATCAACCGTTGAAGCATGAAACCACTACTCATGTTTGCTAAGCATCTCCCACTCAAAGAATTCATACCCAACAACAGCAAAAGATTTACTGGATTTGCTACAGAAATGACTGGTGTCAATATACTAAAATTTAACTCCCTTCTTAGTAAATTTCTATGTCCACCACATCAAATAATTGAAACCACGATTTCAATGCGTTGGAGTTCATTATATATGGGATTTAGGTAATTAGAAAACTTAAAAAGTAACTCAAATCTTCTGCCATGGAAGATAGGGTCATTTACGCAGCACATGTATCAAAATACCAATAGTTGAATTCTTACTGGCAAGTTCAATTTCAACAAAAAAAGCTTTATCAAAACTAAAAATCTCATTTGTCTTCTCTTTGCAGAGTAAAAGTTAACTCATTCGCTATTGCAGCTGTATCTCAACCAAAGAAGCAAACTACGTCGAGGAAGAACTTTGACGAGCAAAGAGCAATGCCAATAACATAAAATATGCGTCTACGTAGACCAAGATCGAACAAGAACCAAATTCCGAACGTACCGATGGTAATTCTGGGGACGGGCCCGTCGTCCGAACAGAAAGCTCGCTCCTCAGCCTCCTGCATTAGCTGCTGGACCTGCGAAAGCCGAGCTGAAACCTTTTTTCCATCGTCTCCGGAATACGACGCGGCGCACTGAATCCGGCTGAAACAAATTCCTCGAGCCACAAACCGAAACGTTATCACGGAGTTGTTCGAAACAATTGGACACAAACGGAAAGGCAATAACAAATTGTTCTGCCGAGGACGGAAAATTCCAAGAAATACAATCGACGTAGTTCGCGCTACCGCCATTTTCAGATTTTTCGCAACCCTAAAGTGAAAGCGAATCCACTCTCAGCTTATCCGCATTCGAGGAAGATGAACGCGCAGAACGAGAGAGGAGGGATAGAAAGAGAGAAAAGTCTAATTAATTAATTAATTACGTGTCAGCCTAACAAGATGCCACGTTCTTTTCAGTGCTACATTAATCAAAAATCTAAATCTATATGAACATACGAGAATCGAGATATTCATCAATCGTAAAATTCGGCCAATATCGAAAACTAGTATTAATCAACAATCTAAATCTATATGAACATACGAGAATCGAGATATTCATCAATTGTAAAATTCAGCCAACATCGAAACTAGTTCTCACGAATCAGAGAAGAAATCCATCGCATTAGTTTCAGTTTCTCCTTCGTCTTCCCTACGACTTCGAAGTCCATTGTCGTCTGTCTAGTTCGTCTTGCCCGTCTCGCCCGTCTCGTCCGTCCATTAGAAGAAGCCTTTCTGTGTTCTCTGATTGTTGAGGGGAAGGTAAAGCCCACCCACCTGACGGACGAGACGGGCGATACGGACGAAAATGGGCTTCAAAGTCGCAGGGAAGACGGAGGAGAAACTGAAACTAATGCGATGGATTTCTTCTCCGATTCGTGGGAACTAGTTTCGATATTGGCCGAATTTTACGATTGATGAATATCACGATTCTCATATGTTCTTATAGATTTAGATTGTTGATTAATGTAGCACTGAAAAGAACGTGGCATCCTGTTAGTATCACAACAACTAAAATATATGATACTACTAATGTCAAAAAAAGAACGAAACCTAGAACCAAATTCATAAACCATAAAAAGTATCCCACGAATAAAACGTGAAAAGAATCTAAAACAATACTCAAAAGATCGCCAAAAGGACAAAGAAAAGAAACTAAATCTCGTGATATCATAATCAAAAACAAAGATTCGCCTCAAGTTGAGGAGCATACCGAAGAATTTTCTCAATACAAACTAATCGCAAATCCAATAGCCTAGAATAAGTAAGCAATCCCGATAATTATATATAATCAAAGTGCTAAGGATAGATGATTAATTCCTATGAATAAAGAGAAATGAATGGATATTAAACTCTCATGGATAGAAAATCAAACCAACGAAATAAATCCTCGATAATAAAAAAATTTCAATGATGAAATAAACATATGGACGGCAGGACGGAATTAGGTTAAAGGAACGTTTAACTTGAGAGCTACAAAATTCAGCAATCGAAAACTAAATTCCCAGCCAAGAAAAGAAATATTTGAAAAAGCAATGAAATTACCAACAGAAATCCATAAACGATAAAACCAACCGAGCATAAACCCTAAAACCACAAAAGAGGAGAAAGAGAGGAAAAATTAGCACCTTTAGAAATTTGAAACTGGAAACTGAAAGGATTGTGAAAAGCCAATTTATTTTGTCTCTGTTCCTTTTGCTCGTAATTTGCAGTATACAACCTGTTTGTGGAAATGACGAGATCAAAGCTTTAATGGAGCTGAAGGCTGCTTTAGACCCAGAAGGGAAGTTACTATATTCATGGACACAATTGAAGGAGATCCTTGTAGTGGCTTGTTTGAGTATGTGGCCTGTAATGAGAATCGAAAAGTGCCAAACATTTCGTTGCAGGGGAAGGGTCTCTCCGGCAATGTCTCGCCGGCAAAGATTGAATGAAGGATTCCGGGGAGAGAATGACCGAGGTTTATCTGGTGTCGGGTTTTCTTCTGTGAGAAATTGTACTGCATTTGATAGAGATAGCTCAAAATCAAGCACAACTCAAACAGAAATTCCTGAATCTGCTAATGTTCATTCATATTGTGGCCGAACCCACTGCTCGAAAGATCGAAAATTCTCTCGAAATGAAGTATTTGCAGGTGTTATTTTAGTCTCTTTCGTTTCGGCCGGTGTTGTAATTCTGACCTTTTTCTGGTATGCCGATTCGAAGATTTTATTGACAAATTTAACAGCCAAATTCTCCGAATTAAGAAGCTACGAAACCTGCGAAAGTTGCAGTTTTATGCACCCGTGAACTTCCTACGCGTAGGCCGACCATGGAGGCTGTAGTTCTCGACCTGTGTCGTTCTAATGGCAGTTCTTAATAGCCAAATACCGAATGTTCAATTTTTTTTTTACGTATAATCATTCGAGGAATCAGAAATTCTCGATAATTTGCTGATTTTGAGAGATCAATCTGCAAAATGTTGGGTATTGAAAAGCTACCTTTAAATCATAATTTTCTTCAATCAATTTCTAAGCAGTATAAATCGATCTATAAACTCATTTGCAGACTGTTCGGATATATTGGAACGATCGATAATCAAAAAGTTAAGATCTCATACAGCTCGAAGTTCAGTTTCTGAAAAACATTAGAAGAAAGCAGAACTAAGTGGCTCTATGCAGCTGCACTGCTTTGGTGATCATCTAGAAGCCAGTGATGAGGCCACCAATCTGGTCTAATAGCTTCAATTTTCACATCCTCTAATCCTTGTATTCTTAATTCTCTCGATCGATTAAATGCGACTTCTAATCGTAATAGACCCAATCCACAGCATCCGAGTGCAGTGGTCACTGAGCCAGCTTTCTTTCCAGAGGCAAACCCGATCACTTCCGATCCGGGACTCACTTTCTGTTCCACAACTGCAATAACATTACATCGACATTGAAATTAGAATTGAAATCTATCGACCAAATTGTTTCAAATGACTGTTTTTTATTTTCTTGCACGGAAGATTCGCATGCTTTCCGAGGAAAATTAAGAATTGAACCCTTGATGGGCAAGACAACATACTCCAAATTATGTTATCCAATCTCATTTCAAGTAATTCTACTCAAACTTGACCCATTCAACAAGAAACATTTATTAAAAATAGCTGAATTTGAGGAAAAATGAAGAATAATATCATGAAAATAAACAGAAAAAAAACTGAATAGCAAAGAAAACGAATCGATCAAACTGACGGACATTTTACCTTCTCCTCTATCATTAAGAAAGCGTAAAGGCAGTATGCGCTTGCGAATCACCCCCCAATGATGCGTCCGAGCTATGAGCTCTTGGCCTACATAACACCCTTTGTCAAAGCTTATTGCATTCAGCCCTGCAAGATTATATTCCAGAGGCATTGCCTCACCTGGATTGAAAATAGTTCATAAAGAAGTGTCTCAATAACAGATGAACAGATCAGAATCAGATATGGAGAAATCAGATAAGAAAACCTTCTGAATTTCAATTATAACAGCAATTATAAGTATATGAAAACCCCAGAACATAACAGAATTCAACTACAAAGATTATTTCAGCACAAAACAGGAAATCTACTCCTCCATTAAAGAATTTCAGAGCTTTGAGGTTTAGGCACCTTTTTGGAATCTCAGTTGAACCTTCTGCAACTCCTTTTTCCAATCTCCATATCATGTAATTCTCTTCATCTGTTTCTTTATCAGCTTCAACTAGAGGTGCTTTAGCAAGGAAAATAAAAACCATTTCATTATGCCATGAAATTCAATCTCAAATGTGACAAAAAGCAGAAAGTTTAAGAAGAACTCACGAGTTTCATTAGATGGGAAAACTCCCCTGAAACCAAGGCATTCGAGCCTCGGATCCTTAACCATTGCCATCCAAGTTCTTCCCCATGAGAAGCAGCCATGGCTGTACTATCAGCACCAGCTCCCCAGCCAACACTTGCAGCTTCAGGTTCTTCAGCAGCTGAAGCTTTCTTGCCCAAGTTCTTTCCATATCGTTGCCAGCAAAAGTAGTCTCGTCCCACATCATCAATCTCCAACTTAGATCTCAAACGGTACCTTCATCAACGCAAATACTTCAATCCAATTGAAGAATGGCAATGGGGATTTCAGACACGTAGATGAAGAAGATGGTGAAGGTGTAGTGTACTGAATTCAAGACACCTCCTTTTGTTACACTTTTTTACTATAAAGTTTTCAATTTTATGAAAAAAAATATTGCATATTATGAACTAACGTTCCAAATTATCATATTCTATACGAATCAGCTTCAGCATTCGACCTGTGTCCAGAAATTCCCAGTCCCACCTCACCTAAGTTGTACTTTTATTATTTTACGATTTGATTTACCCCGACTTTGGACAAGATAGCGAGTTATGTCACAACCCGAGGACGGGCCGGAGCAGAGACGCCTTGGGTTGATGCAGGCGTGGACCGAGTGGTAGTAACTGCGAGAGGCTGGACATGTAGGAATCAATGCCACTGGACTATCCTCATAATTCACCTTCACTTTCTTTCGTGGTAGAATCTTCCAGTTCCAGCTGACCTTCATTCTCCTTGATCTACAAAAACAGAATGTAGGATAATCAACCATCGATTGAATCCCCATCATTACCTATTACTCAATTTGACAATGAATAAATCTTTGAAACTGCACACAAGTCGATGTTAAAGGCAAATAATAAAATTGGTAATCCTTTAGCAGTCTTAAAAAGCCTACAAAAACATTTGTTGCACCAACAAATTAATGAATATACAACCCCTCAAGCTCGTCTATCTAGTGTCTGCTCTATTTTAGACTATTGAATCATAGCCGGACTATCCGGAGTTTTTCATTGACCTTTCTAAAATCCATTGGTGTTTATCATTTATTTGAAGCAAGTACAATCCCAACTTTCTCCAAGTACCTCATGGTCTAGGACTGCATATCTCTGAGTAAGGTTCCAAATACTCAATCCCAACTTTCTTGACTTCTTCGAAATGCTTTTTCGTTTGAAAGTTCCTTCTTGCTTTTGAGGCGTTTTTGTTCCCCAATAGCAGCCCTGTTGGGAGAACGAAGATGAAAGGAAGTCAGCCTCAACAACTGCCTGGCTTTAGGCAGGGCCTAGAAAAAATATTGCAGCGGGCCCAGGCCTAGTGTTAGGTCTGCAGGCCAGCCTGCGAAATTTGTTTGACGGGCTGGCCGACAGACTTCTGCCGGATTCCAGCAGGCTAACGGTGATCAGATGTCTCCAGGCCCAACCACGGGCCTCCCTTGGGGGGCCCTCAAGACCTGTCGGGCATAACCTGGGCCCCTCGGCAGTTGACCGACCTGGTCCCCATTGCCGAGGCTAAAAAGGAAGTTTAATCAAATGAAAAGAGAGCCCAACTGTCGAAAATTTAACTGATATTACAGAAGATTTGATTGACAGGTAAAATAAAATGTTCTTACATCTTCTCTATTTTCTTCTTTTGCTCTTCTGAAGGAGGTGGTGGAACATATGAAGCGGCATCAATGATTGCCTAATTTTTTTATTTAGCACGAGACAAACACGAAAAAAAAAACTGAGTTTCAATTATAAAAATTAACAAACTAACTCATCAAGAAAGCATATGATGAAGAGGGCAACAGTAAATTAGAACTTGTTTATAACGTAAACCAGAAACATCATCTTTCCTCGAATGTATCTTTCAAGATACCTGAAGTTTTTAAAGTGCATCTTCGATGTTGCCTCTGAAAAGAATAGTTTAGTGTAAGCCTAAATGAATGGGGAAAAATGATATTGGACAGAAGAAAAGGAGAAGAAGACAGAAACTCACTTCTGTGTTCTAGTTTTTGTAGAAGAAATCACAAGCTCCCCATCTTTATTAATACAATTTTTCTCCTGTGCATTCGAACTTGTGTAAGCATATGTAAAAAGTAGAGAAGGATTATTCCAATTTTCCATCATATTCTTTTTCTCATTCTGAGCTTTAGCATATTTACAGGCGAGCAAAAGGCACCGTTTAATAATAAATGCCGATAACAAACCATTTGCATAATTTTCTCTCTAATCATGTCACTTAGCCAATAAGCATTTTTGACATTGAACCGCATGTCCACCTTTGTGTTCACTGCACAATCAGATACCAAAGCAAAAGCCACATAAGTGGCTACAACTTAGGCGGAAATATAACACTAAATCAGGCAAAAGAAGAAGCAACAGACCTTTATTGACATTCTGACCACCTGGACCTCCACTTCTGGCAAAACTCACGGTTACATGGTCTGCGTTTAAAGATGACAACGTTATAAACACACTATGCATTTACATTTACAAAACCAAAGATGAAGCAGACCAAGGGTTATAGAGAATACTTATAGGCAAGGGAATCCCCTCTCAGCTTATCCGCATTCGAGGAAGATGAACTCGCAGAACGAGAGAGGGATAGAAAAGAGAGAAAATTGAAGTTTAAGTAATTACATGTCAGCCTAACAGAATGCCACGTTCTTTTCAGTGCTACATTAATCAACAATCTAAATCTATATGAACATACGAGAATTGAGATATTCATCAATCGTAAAATTCGGCCAATATCGAAACTAGTTCCCATCGGAGAAGAAATCCATCGCATTAGTTTCAGTTTCTCCTCCGTCTTCCCTGCGACTTCGAAGCCCATTGTCGTCTGTCTCGTCCGTCCCTCAGCAATCAGAGAGCACAGAAAGGCTTCTAATGGACAAACGAGACGGACGAGACGGACGTGACGGATGAGACGGACGAGACTTGTCTGTCTCATTCGTCCCGTCCGTCTCGTCCATCCCGTCCGTCTCGTCCGTCCAATCTGACCTTGCCGAGTGCCATTGTTACCGTGGTGGCCATTGCCGCTCTCCCTCCACCCTGCCAAATGATTTCCGCCGTTTACTTTCCAAGTATTTTCAAAACCAGCTAGCTCATCTGCGTGATCACAATTTCAAAATATTATAAAAACAAACTTGTATCTATCTGCTAATACATTTACATCTTACGGTTCCGAGAAGAAATTTTGAAATCATAATAGAAAAAAAAAGATTGTGTACCTTCATTCAAATTATGTTAAGGTTTGCATATTGTCCATCTTACCATCTGAATGGAGCTTTCTTGTCATAGAATGGCCCTCGAACAAAGTGTAGCCTAATAATTGAACCCAACTTTGTCTCAAAGTAGTAGTTTTAGAGTTACTCTATAAATTTACATCATGATATCACATAATGTAGCATTTACGTATTATTCGCTGAAATTATTATATTATTCTATAAACATATAAAATAATAAATTACAAGTATCAATAACTGAGTGACATATAAGTATCATGTCAGAGTGCAAGATTAAAGTGTAAAATTAGTAAGTAAATCTAGCATTACGTGTCTTGAAGATATAAAAGATACATCGCAAATTAGCAAAAATTACCACTCTACCTTATTATGGAGTCCCCTCGAGATTCGATGAGTTGCTTGTCGTGTGGTTGTGTCAGCTTCTTTGCTTTGTTCAATTGTCACCTGTACAAATAAGAAACACTATATGAGGGGATAACTAACTTCCTTTTCAATCCGTCAAAAAGATAATCTAAGTCCTGTTCATCAGCATTAATGATAATATAACAAACGTTAAACACTTGCACCATCACTTCCCGTCCTTTATTTTGTTGATGAAGTGTAATATGCACCATTTAAACCCCCATATGTCACAGAAGAACTTTGAAAAGAAAAGCTACGAGCATGGTTATGGGATTGCATAGTATTTTGCCTGTTATAATCATCTCCATACTGCAGATATAAGTCTCAATAAAATTTCAGAACCAGACCAGAACCGGACCAAAATTCTTGTATGGGTTCTGGTCCTCCCAGGTTTTAGGTCTAAAAAATCAAAACAGATTATTGGATCTCGGTTTAGGTAGAAATCACTGCTTCTTTGCAACATTTTTTACCAATAAATCTTTCCAAAACAGAAGCAAAATTGAATCAATAACAATAGAAAGAGCAGAAGCAAACTTTTGGTTTGAATTTTGATGATCCTCGATTGAAACAGAACCCAACAGTGAAGATCGAACGCCAAGAAACAAAAAACTGAACAGCGAACTCGTCTGGGTGGAAGAATTGCGAAAATCACAAGATTAGATGAGTGATAAATAAACCCTAATCAAAGACAAAAAAAGCTTACCTTCGTCGGACGAGTGGTCGATCGGCGATGGCGAGTGGCGAGTGGCGACTGGGCGAGGGAGAGGGCGACTGGGCGACGGCGACAACGACGGCGAGCTTTCGGCGAGGGCGACTGCGCGACGACGAGCTTTCGGCGATTTGCGATTTGCGATTTGCGATTCTGCGAAGATGAGAAGAGAAGAGAGAAGTGAGAACTGAAGCTCGAGCCATTGACAGTCGATGTGTTACTTAGGGCAATGTGGTCCGGGTCGGTTCTAAATGAGCTGACTCATTAGAACCGAAAACCGGACCGGGATTGTCGGTTCTGGTTAATACAGAACCGAAATTGTGTTTTCTTTTCAGAACCGTACCAAATTGTCAGTTCTGGTCCGGTTCTTCGGTTTTTGGTTTTTTTGCTCACCCCTATCACTGGACTATCCTCATAATTCACCTTCACTTTCTTTCATGGTAGACTCTTCCAGTTCCAGCTGACCTTCATTCTCCTTGATCTACAAAAACAGAACGTAAGATAATCATCAACCATTGATTGAATCCCCATCAGTACCTATTACTCTAATACTGGATACCATTTAACACTTCCTCTAGTTCCTTGTGACCATAAACTTTACTCCAATCACTTGAATCATAGATATATTCATCAAATCAACATCGGTAATTCTTCAATTTGACAATGAATAAATCTTTGAAATTGCACACAGGTCGATGTTAAAGGCAAATAATGAAATTGGTAATCCTCTAGCAGTCTTAAAAAGCCTACAAAAACATTTGTTGCACCAACAAGCTCGGCTATCTAGTGTCTGCTCTATTCTAGTAGAAAAGAGAATTTGTTCATTATATTAGCTAAGTTTACTTTTATTGTATTTGCTGCATTTGTTTTTTGACATTGATTTAAGTCTACTTCGTTACTTAGATTAGATGTTCTTTACATCTTTATTAATGTTTCTCGATGCTCAAATTTTTTGTAACGGATTATTACTGCTGGTCTATTTTCTTATAGTAATTTGAACTTTGAAGTCACGTGCTATTGTTTCTCATTATTGCTACTACCTAATTGTTTTATATTAATAAATTTTGAATGTGAGATTGTCCGAAGACCAGAGTACATTTCTATGCTTTTGTTTTCGAGATAGGGGTTTGTTGATTTTAGAGTGCTGTCATTAGCAATTTAGTGATTTATGTCATTAACACTTTGATGATGTCAATGCAACTTTTTGTTGAAATTAATGTTGTTTGTGTTCTCAACTCAATCTTTGTAGCTAGTCTGCATTTTCATAGTTCCTTCTACATTGAACCATTAATATCACTAGAAATATTATTAAAAGAGAAGACATTATTTCATTCTAGAGGTGCAATGTTTTTTGGTGGTTGGATTTGCCAAACATGAGTGATGCTCAAGTAATATTGCTATTTAATCAAGCAACTACACGTCAAGAAAAAAACTAAAATTTTATTGCTAAATCATACTATAACTTTCAGAGATTATATTTTTATATTTGGATAATTAACCAAAAAAAAACTTTAAACTACAAGATTATTATCAATTTCGCCTTTGAACTGTTTTTTTGTTAATAAAATGACTTTCAGTGGAGTCTCGCATTTGACATGTGGGCTCTCGTTCATCTAATTTTTCGTTAAATTTTTTTGAAAATATGAGTCCACTCTTGAACAGCGAGCTCCTTTCTTGAATAGTGGGCTCCTCCTTCAAATAACTAAAAAACTTGAAGGCTCCAGCTTCATAGAACAAATTGTTACTCTCAATGTTGACTACCTTAGAATGCATAGCAAACAGCATATTTGTCTAAAATTTTATCACATATTCATTATTTCATGAAAATATAATCTGTATAATTTTGTGATTTTTCAACATTTTTTACAATTTATTACGTTTCTTTAAGAACTATCTCACAGAATATATCTCAACCAACGGCATGTGTGAAATTTATTTTTCCTAATATGGATAATGCACTTATTATTTCCATGAAAATTATTTCTTAAATAAAACAAATATTTCTTCAAGCAAAGTATCGAAAATGAAAACCCATATAAATATATTTTTTAGATTGGTAGTAATTCAATATAAAGAGTCAAAGTTATATCTTGTTGATTAGATAAAAACACAATTAGTGAAAGCCAATGTATGCTTGAAGTTGCTGTTGATCCATGTTGATTCACCAAAATGATTTTGTACTTAATATATGACTTTCATTCAAAAATATAGTTAGAGGACGAATTCTAGTGTCTTTAATACTAACAAATTCTAAAAATTGTAAATTCTGACAGTATAAATTTGTAGGTGATATTTTTGTTGAATAAGTCTCACCCTTACGTGTGTTTGACCTAGTCATTTGGCATTTTAAGTAGTGGTCAGTTTATTAAATCCTAGTATTTAGGAGTCATGGTTACATGTTTTAACTAGTGGGTTAGTAGTTGCTATTTTTATGTTGAGTCATTAAGTGGTTGCCTATATAATGGCTACACTTTATTGAATAAAATATGTCCTTCCCTTGCATTTTTACTTTCCCATTTAGCTTTAATTTTATCAGTGGTATCAGAGCGAGGCGTATCCAGCCAAGCTAGAGAGAGAAGAAAAAAAGGGAGGAGACATTGAGGGAAAAAGTGCAGACGCCCACCATCGCTGTAGCTGTTCAGACTTAGGGCATAAAAGCATGACTTCGGAGCACTTTGTTCAACCAGCAATTCCACGTTTTGATGGTCATTATGACCATTGGAGCATGCTGATGGAAAATTTTTTGAGATCTAAGGAGTACTGGCAGGTAGTCTCCACGGGCATCGCAGAGCCAGCAACAGGCACGATAATCTCAGAAGCGCAAAAAATAGAGCTTGAAGGGCAACGTTTGAAAGATCTCAAGGCGAAGAACTATCTTTTCCAAGCAATTGATCGCTCAATCTTGGAAACTATTCTATGCAAAGACACCGCCAAGCACATCTGGGATTCCATGAAGAAGAAGTATGAAGGCTCATCAAGAGCAAAGCGGCAGTATCTTCAGGCACTTCGTACAGAGTTTGAAGTACTACGAATGAAATCGGAAGAATCAGTCACTGACTATTTTTCCCGGATGTTGGCAATCGTCAACAAGATGCGGATTCATGGCGACAAGACTGAAGATGTCACCGTAGTTGAAAAGATCCTGCGATCCATGACACCGAAGTTCAACTTTGTCATATGTTCCATTGAAGAAGCCAATGATGTTGAGAAACTTTCAATTGATGAATTGCAAAGTTCTTTACTGGTTTATGAAAATAAATTGATCCGGCAGGACAATGAAGAGCAAGCTTTGAAGGCTTCCACTGACAACACTACAACATTTAATCAAACACCAAACCGAGGTAGAGGAAGAGGAAGAGGACGTGGAGGTTATCAATCAAGACGAAAGTCAGCAGACAAGTCTCACATTGAATGTTACGGGTGCCATAAGTATGGCCATTATCAATCTGAATGCCGAACCAATCCAACCAAGCAAAATGGAGAAAATAATTATTTTGCAGAAAATGAAGAAGAAGAAGTGTCTCTTTTGATGGTGTGCAACATGACAGAGGAAACTCAACAAAACATGTGGTATTTAGACACTGGGTGTAGCAACCACATGTGTGGAGACAAGAAGATGTTTTCTGACTTAGATGAATCCTTTCGTGACACCGTCAAATTTGGCGACAACTCCAAAATCTCTGTCATGGGCAAAGGAAATGTCATTCTTAAAACTAAAGACAATTCTACCCACACTATCTCTAATGTTCTGTTTGTTCCAGATTTAAAGACCAATTTACTTAGCGTGGGTCAATTGCAAGAGAAGGGGTACGAGATTTTCATAAAAGATGGAGTGTGTCGAATTCAAGATGCAGAGTTGGGTTTGATTGCAGAAGTCAATATGACGGCAAACCGTATGTTTCCGTTGTATCTCAACAACACCACCTATCAATCATGCCTCTCCACAAGATTGAAGAATGAAACATGGCTATGGCACTACCGCTATGGACATCTGAATTTTGGAGGTTTAAAAACGCTGCAACAGAAGGAAATGGTGACGGGTCTACCGGAAATACAGATTCCTTCTCAAGTTTGTGAAGAATGTGTTGTTGGTAAACAACATCGGGACCATTTTCAAAAGGGAAGATCATGGAGAGCAAAGAAAGTGTTGGAGCTGGTTCACTCCGATATTTGCGGGCCAATTAATCCAACATCAAATGGTGGTAAACGTTATTTTATGACGTTCATTGATGATTATAGCAGAAAATCTTGGGTTTATTTTTTACAGGAGAAGTCGGAGGCCATTTCAGCTTTCAAAACTTTTAAAGCACTCACAGAAAAAGAAGCAGGCACTCCCATAAAGATTATTCGCAGTGATCGGGGCGGAGAGTATAACTCACAAGAATTTATAAATTTTTGTGAGGAACATGGCATTCAAAAGCAGCTCACAGCAGCCTATACCCCACAGCAAAATGGCATTTCGGAGAGGAAGAATCGTACAATATTAAACATGGTGCGAACTATTTTAGCAAAAAATGGCATCCCAAGAAGTTTTTGGCCCGAAGCTGTCAAGTGGAGCATTCATGTCTTGAATAGAAGTCCCACATTTGCTGTCCAAAATATAACACCTGAAGAGGCTTGGAGTGGACTAAAACCAAGTGTCAAGCACTTCAAAGTTTTCGGTTGCATAGCGTATGCGCACATTCCAGATCAGAAAAGAAGAAAGCTTGATGATAAAGGGGAAAAATGTGTCTTTCTTGGTGTTAGTGATCAATGCAAAGCCTACAAATTGTACAATCCTGCCACCAAGAAAATTGTAGTTTCTCGTGATGTTGTGTTCGATGAAGACCGATTCTGGATTTGGGAAGAAAATAGAGCTGCACAACAAATACAAGCTGATTTTGATGGAGAAAACACAGAAGAATGGGATCATTCTTTACAAAATTATAGACATGAAGAAAATGAGCAACCACCAGTAGCTGATCAACAAATTTCAGCCCCTGTAATTGAAGACCAACGTCCTCACCGAGCTCGAAAAAGACCAGCTTGGATGACTGATTATAAGGTAACTGGGATTGATCAAAATGAAGATCCTCTTACTCATTTTGCTTTGTTTTCTGATTGTGATCCAGTAACCTTTGAAGATGCTGCTAAAGAACCAAAATGGCAAAAGGCGATGGATGCCGAAATTGCAGCCATTGAAAAAAATAAAACTTGGGAGTTGATAGATCTTCCACCTGGGCAAAAGACCATTGGTGTAAAGTGGGTGTACAAGACAAAGCTGAGGGAGAATGGTGAGGTGGACAAGTTCAAGGCTCGCTTGGTAGTTAAAGGCTACAAACAAGAATTTGGTGTCGACTACAATGAAATTTTTGCTCCAGTTGCTAGGCACGATACAATCAGATTGGTAATTGCTTTGGCGGCGCAAAATTCATGGATCATTTACCAGTTAGATGTCAAATCAGCATTCTTGCATGGAAACTTGGAAGAACAGGTATTCATTGATCAACCTCCTGGCTATATTAAGATTGGAAATGAGCATAAAGTGTGCAAGTTAAAAAAGGCTTTGTATGGATTAAAACAAGCTCCACGAGCTTGGTATAGTCGTATAGAAGCATATTTCTTGAAGGAAGGTTTTCAAAAATGTCCATGTGAATATACTCTTTTTGTCAAACTTGGACATGAAGGGAAGATTCTTATTGTTTGCTTATATGTGGATGATCTGATTTACACTGGAAATGACAGCACCATGATTCAAAAATTTAAGCAATCCATGATGCTTGAATTTGATATGTCTGACCTTGGAAAGATGCACTATTTTCTTGGCATGGAAGTAGTTCAATTATCTACTGGTATTTTTGTTTCTCAAAAGAAATATGCAGGAGACATTTTGGAGAAATTTCACATGAAGAATTGCAATCCAGTTGGTACCCCCATGGAAGTAGGCATGAAGCTTGAAAAATACCCTGAAGGATGTAATGTTGATAGCACTCTTTACAAGCAAATTGTGGGGAGTTTAATGTATTTGACTACAACTCGACCAGATTTGATGCATGCTGTTAGTCTTATCAGCAGATACATGGAGCATCCAAAAGATATGCATTTTTGTGCTGCCAAAAGGATTTTTAGATATTTACAAAGAACTTCTAACTTTGGTCTGTTTTATAAGAAAGGAGAGAAATCAAAGTTGATGGGGTTTACTGATAGTGACTATGCTGGAGATCAAGATGATCGAAAAAGTACTTCTGGATATGTTTTTATGCTTGGTACAGGGGTTGTGTCGTGGTCATCGAAAAAGCAACCAATCGTCACTTTATCAACCACCGAAGCTGAATATGTAGCTGCAGCTTCTTGTGCTTGTCAAGCTATTTGGCTGAGAAGAGTTCTAGAGGAGCTTCGTTTTAAGCAAGAAGGACCTACACACATCTTCTGTGACAACAGTTCAACTATTAAGCTTTCAAAAAATCCTATTTTGCATGGAAGAAGTAAGCATATCGATGTGAAATATCATTTCTTACGTGATCTTGTAGCTGATGGAACAATTAATCTAGTGTTCTGCAAGAGTAAAGACCAAGTTGCAGATATATTCACGAAATCCCTCAAATTGGCATCATTTTTAAAGCTGAGGAAGTTACTTGGAGTATGCACTTTAGATGATTTGGCAGGAAGAATTTCTCATTAAACTGAAGTTCTAGAGCATTCAGTTTAAGGGAGGAATTGTTGAATAAGTCTCACCCTTACGTGTGTTTGACCTAGTCATTTGGCATTTAAAGTAGTGGTCAGTTTATTAAATCCTAGTATTTAGGAGTCATGGTTACACGTTTTAACTAGTGGGTTAGTAGTTGCTATTTTTATGTTAGGTCATTAAGTGGTTGCCTATATAATGGCTACACTTTATTGAATAAAATATGTCCTTCCCTTGCATTTTTACTTTCCCATTTAGCTTTAATTTTATCAATTTTCAGCCATGAAGATCATGACACTTTGCAAACTGCATAACCTCGAGTTTATCGTGGATCAACAACTGTTAACTTTCTTTCCAAAATCGAAGAAGATTCAACTCGAGGGTATCGGCAGTTTGTCATCGATTGCTGACCAACTTCATATAATCAAGGGGCTAGAGGCTTTGGAGGAGTTAATGATAAAAGATAATAATGGCAAGACTCTTCCTCGAGTTATAGCAACTCTTCCTAAATTAAGGAAATTGCAGCTTGACTTCATTCACGAACCGATTGAGTTGAGTGAGGGCTTATATTGATGTGGAGGGTTTTCAAAGTCTGACTTCACTAAATTTCTTTTCTTGCAAGGGTTTGAAAAGCTTATTGACCCCATCAGCTGTCAATTGTCTAGTGCAGCTCAAGAAGTTATTTGTAAATAAATGTGAAGCTATGGAATCAATTGTAGCAGGGATTGTAGTACCCGGCAATTTATCGGCACGGGTTGTTGTGAGTATTGGTAAATGTACATTTATTTTGAAGAAATAAAATAAATGTGAATATTGGGATTTATTACCAAATTTATTGGAAGGAAGAGTTAGTGGGTAATTAAAAATTAATGTGTAAAAGTGGGTTTTTGATTTGTTAAAATAAATAGAAAAGAAAAAAGTGGGATAGAATTTATAAGGGTTCACGTGGGGGAAAGAAAAAGAAAACTCATTTGTTCTCTCTCTCTCTCTCTCGCTCTCCCTCTCTTAGCGAAAGAGAACAGCCGACGAGGGCTTCTTCCCTCCAACGATTCTTCTCCGTTTTCTTCAAGACAATGTTAGTTTTCCTTCAAATTTTAAATGGGTTTTAGTTTTCTAAGCTAGAGGAAGGTGTTGGTGTTGTTTTGGATGAGTTTTTGAGAGAGTTTCGAATTAGGGTTTTGTGGTAGATGAGGGATTTACGAAAATTGAGGTTCTTGGTTAAATTTTCTTGATTTTTGGATAGTTATTGATAAATTGATGGATATTGGTTGAATATTGGTTGATGATTTAAGTGTGCAAAACTAGAAAATGTTAGGGCAGGTTCGGTTTTGCACAATTTCGGCTATGCTATTTAAGTTTGGTTGTTAAATAAATTTGACCATTAAAAAGTAGACACCCTAAGGTTTGCATAGCATCTTGAATCATCAAATTTGGACATATATTCAATTTATTACGAATTTTTGAAGTTGGATAAAAAAATTACAATTTAAAAACTGGGCAGTTTCAGTTTTCTTGAGAACTGACCTAGCTCTTGATTCCAATTTGTTAAATGGCTTGTATCATTGGATAGGGGACTCTCAGAGGAGTCCATAGCAACTTGAACCACTCGATTTCATCAAGAATTGATTAAGTTATGGATTTTTAAAGTTATTGTGCAAAAAACTGGAAAGGTTCAGCGAGCAGTTCATTTTTTTGGTTTTCTGTCTTGACTCTATTTTGTTTTGGATAAATGGACGATTCCATGTTAAAATAGACATAATGAGGTTTTCAAAATACGTTGAATCATTGAAACAATATAAGAATTGAGGGAGTTATTGAGGTTTAAAGTTAAGCCAATTTTAAAGGCAAAATCCGTGAACATTGAAAGAAAATTGTTGAGTTTTGTTAGTTGAATGAACTTCGAGCTATTTAAGTGGTTGAATTAAATTGTTGGTGTGAATGTGACTCAAAACTAATTGGCTTGGAATATTAGGTTGAGGTATAAGGTTTTATTCAAATACCTTGGTTATATTTTTAGTTTCAAGTTGAAAGTTTACTACGCTGAATTGGTTTGTTTTGTGTTAAATTGCCTTGTTGATAGTTAGACGAAGAAAGTTGTGCAATTCAGAGATTTTGAATTGATGCTTGAGGTTTATATTGTGAACTTGTATTTATTATTAGGTTGTTAAATTGACGAGACTAAAGCATTTTGGACTTTGAGCGTGTGCTACAGACGTAAGGTAAGTTCTCGTGACTTACTAGGGTCGATTGGCCTACACCGTACGTCAAAGTCGCGTCGAGAATCATTGGTGAATTGTTTGTTTATATGCTTCGGTTGGGTAGTTAAGGTTAGTTCTTTTATAGGTTATGTTTGTTATTGTCTTGATGGTATATATGTTGTATATAGATTATGCTTTTTATTGTCTTGATGGTACATATGTTGAATGTTTACTTTAAACACTTAATTGTTCATGCATCATGGTTTTCGATTATTCATAGAAAATGAATTTCCGCACCATGTTTTCATGAAAAGAGATGTGGCCTGAAAGGGGGCTGGACCTATTGTGTAGGCCAAAAAGGAGTCTGTCACAATACCACATCGCCTATAACGAAATGAACCTACGTAATCTGTTGTCTAGTCACGCGAGGTGGGGTTCAGGCACGGCTGTATACGGATGTTAGCGTGTACCCCCCCGGTTAGGTGAAGAGGGCAGTCCGACCGCGGGATGTGTCCTCTCCATCTAATAGGCTGAGACCTCGGTGATATTCTGTCTGCGACGTAATGATAAGAAAATGTTGCATGATTTCTTAAACTCATTTGCATAGCATGCATTTACATTTACGAAACTTACTGAGCATTTAGCTCATAGATTGTCTGTATGGTGTAGGTGATCTTGACATAGGTGAGGACGAGATCCCTCCACCCGAGGAATGATCCAGTTGAAGGAGAATGGCCCGTGGGAGTGTGCTGAGCAGTCGGTGCGCTTTTTGACCCGTAGGGAAGTAAATGTATGTTTTGGGAACACTATAGTTTGATAATTGTATAGTTGAACATATTAGGATGTTTGGGAATCTGGATAGTGGATAGATTATATTTTGATGTTTTGGAAACTTATTTTATAAACTGCTTTTGGAAAGTTTTTTATTGAAAATATACTGAACTGCTTGGAGTTTTATTTTAAACAGGAGGGATTGTTTAGTTTTTAAATGGATCCACTCAGTTCATTTTTACGAAACCTTACTATGTTTTTAAACACCTTCTAGGATATGTTTCAGGTTGATTTATTTGGTGGTTGAGGAAGTGAGTAAATGTTTTGAGGATTTCTGGGTTATTCTTATGTTTCTGTAAATTTTAGGGAAGAAGTGAATTCCAGAAAGGAAGTTAAGCTCTCTAGAAATCTGTTAAGTAGTTGGAATTTTATAAGTTTATGGATGTTGTCCACTGCAACTGCACTTCTGTTGTCCACTGCTGCTGCACTTCTGTTGTCCACAGTCACTGCAATTCTGTTGTCCACTGCCACTGCACTTCTGTTGTCCACTGCCGCTGCAATTCTGTTGTCCACTGCCACTGCAATTCTGTTGTCCACTGCCACTGCAATTCTGTTGTCCACTGCCACTGCACTTCTGTTGTCCACAGCCACTGCACTTCTGTTGTCCACTGCCACTGCATTTCTGTTGTCCACAGCTTCTATTTTATGTTTCTCATTTCACTAAGTCTTTCGCTGTAAAATTTCTAGTTTATGTTCCTCATTTTATGTCCTCTATTTTAAATGTTTTAGATTTTTATAAGTTCAAAAAAAATAATAATAATAATAAATAATTACGATGAATTTAGGAATAGTACGAGGGTCGTCACAGATGAGTCAGGAGCAAAATTTTGACAT
The DNA here is from genome assembly GCA_022432975.1 of Begonia masoniana. Lineage (NCBI taxonomy): Eukaryota > Viridiplantae > Streptophyta > Magnoliopsida > Cucurbitales > Begoniaceae > Begonia > Begonia masoniana. Next base: position 2,048,477 of record CM039513.1, on the reverse strand, counting down.
ATCTATCAAGTTTTCTAAGTTACATACTCTCATGTAGGTCATTAGAACATGTCTTTGCAGTAGAAGATCATCCACCCTTTTTTGTCTAATTTACAGGAGCTGGAACTTTGTGATCTGTCTGAGTTGAATCAGCTATGGTGGAAGAAGAATACTCAGTGAAAGTTTTGACCTTCCGAACCTTCGTTCCTTGACAATCAGCACCTGTCTGGCTTTACAGTTTATTTTTGATCCATCAGATGCTAACTGTTTGGAGAATCACAGAATTCTAGTTGTTGTGAAATAGTTGCAGAAAAACCGGGTAGAAAGATCGAGATTCCTCTCCTTAACACCCTCTATTTTATGAGTATGCCATGTTTCAAGGTGAACCAATCTGTTGAGTTTCCACAGGCTAAGTCTTTGTTCGTGGATCGCTGCTTCAATATGCAAAAATGGGTATTTTAATTGCAGATGCTCGATGAACATGGCTTTTGAATTAATGTGTTATATATATTCTTAATTTTATATGTGAGACTTTAAATTATAAGGTATATCTATTATTAATTAATTTTAAATATGATAATGTTTGTAGTTTTAATATTTATTGAAGTATCTGTCGCGATCTCAGCCCGGAAGCATCCTATTAAATGCATAAAAATGTATGCAATATATGTAAGAATAATGTTACGTTTACTCTCTTAAAGTGCTCGTTAGCGTATCAAACAATGATTTGTTTAATTAATGTTATAAATTAAATTCACAAATCATTGTTTGGACGCTACCGAGTATTTTAAGAGAGTAGAATATGATAGTAAACATAATTATTTATATATGTATTAGGGGTGGAATCAATTCAGTTCAGTTTTGGATAAATGAAACGGAGGAGAACTGAAAACTGAGGTTTAGTTTTTTATCGATTTTCGGTTCTCCTCGTTTCGGTTTTGTTTTTCAATTTTTTTCGGGTTAAATTTAGTTTTTGTATCAGTTTTATTCGGTTTAAACTTACTTTGGGCCGATTTTGATGATTTAGGTTTATTTTTTGTAATTTTTAATATAAAAATTTAAAAATTTAAATAAATATTAAAGTCGGTCTGATTTTGATCAATTAAATAAATATTAAGGTTCACAAAACCCATTAATTGTACCCATTTTAATTAAGACGTCAATATAATTAATTCATTAAGTATGATGAAATTTGTAAAATGCAATTTAATTAATGAACGAAAGGGCAATTCCCAAGAGTTACCTAAAAGAAGAGAGATCATCCAGTTAACTAGTGTTAAGGTAATTTGTACGTATATTTTTTAATTTAATACTCTATTTTTATTTCATAACTTGACACTTAACAATTGATTTAATTAGTCTTTCATTTTTATTTAATATATTAATTAATAAATTACACATAAATATAATCTCCCGTCGCCAAATTAAAAGGTAAAGTTGTCATTACTCAATAAAAAGTACAAGATTTTGTACTATCTAATCAAATGATAATTTAGTAATTAATAGCTAAATTCTTGTATTTTGATGCTTCAACTAGGTTACGTTTGTTAACCTCTAATATGACTTATTATCATTATACATTTTTTATTCCGGCGAGGAAGGTAGTTGAAATTACACTTTAACAACAATGTCTACACTGCGTTACGATCAATATGTACTGTAACTATAAACTCAAAATTATCTGCCTTCGATGTTCCAAGTGTATTGCGTCGAGAGCAAAATGGTATTTTTCTTAGTATTAGTACATATTTTGAGTATGACATAGAATGGGAATAATAAATCAATGGCCATGTCTTGAACATCACTCTATCTTTTTTTTTTTATTGATTAAAATTTGAAAGAAAAAAATGAGATTTTTCATTTTATTTAAATAAAAAATTATATATGGATTATCGGGCTAAGGCCAAAAAAAAAAAACAGCCCTCAAGTGGAAACGTAGAATGGAGCTTGACCGTGCAACCCAATAACTGATTTGACTCTTAACTGTAGGGAAACAAAATAAGATGTTTCTTTCGTTGATGTATAATTATGTAGTGGTACGAAGTCTTAAAACTAAATCGTCGTAGAATAATGTGTTATATGTACATTCTTAATTTGATGTATAATATATGTTTTATTCGTTCATAGAAGAATAAACAATGACTAAGACTATAAATTGTAGAGTGGTATCTCACTTATGGCTCACCTCTCTCTCAAAGTGTCAATAAGGGACGAGATCATACCGGTCTGATTCCGTTCTAACCTAGTGGAACTAAAATATAAAAGGTTTGGTTCCTAGTTTGAAGAACCAAAACCAAACTAAACAATATTCGGAACTAAATTGAAACTTATCTCGAGGTTCAGGTTTGACTTAGGTTTTTTTTTTTTTTTCCAAATTTATCTTGTAATTATTCAAAAATTAAAAAAAGAACAAATGACCGCTTAATATCCATTAATTCAAACCAACAACCTAGCCGAAAACTTTTGGTTCTTTCAAGGTTGGAATAAAATCTGAGTTAGGTTAGATTTGATGGTTTGTTTTAACTATTGTTAGAATTTTTGTGAATAACCATGTTACCATTTACATTCATATTAGTTTAATTAGAAAACATTACAATAATTACAATAAATTGAAGCTTCTCTTTTACACCTACTTTAGAAATTTGCATTAGGTAAATGTCACACCACTTTTCTCCTTTAAATATATTCACTACTATTATTTAATAATTTAACATAGCTTTAAATAGGTAGACCCCTTATGATCATTACAAGTCAATATTTTAATTTTTGAATCCAAGTTGCATAAATTCGAAATCTCTAGCTCTTTGTTGCACGTCAATGTCGTAATTTTGAATTAGACATTTTCCGTTACATAAATTCAAAATCAAGATTCTTAATTTGAAACAACGGCCATACACACGAATAGTATAGTTGTTAAAGAGTAATGTTACGTTTACTTTCTAATTATATATACTGAAGCGATAAAATATTGATTGATGTAATTAATATTAAAAATTATAATTTTTCTTTTTAATTTCATCTATTAATATTTGTTAAGTTCGAGTTTAATACTATAGAGTAAAATGAGAAAGAAATCATTACCGTTATATTATTATTATTATAAAATTAAAAAAAGAGATGCTATGAATCTCTTAATGCAAAAGAGAACATTAACGAAAGGCAGGCTCAACTCCATTTGCAGCTATGAAAAAAGCTGACTCTACATCAACTCAAAGGAGTTAATTTTAACAAAGATGGGGAAGTCTAAAACAGAGCCCTAATGAGTAACAAAGAGAGAGCTTGATACCTTTCATGGCGGTCACTTCCCTGAGTGGAAAAGATGGGACGAAGTATTTTTTATTTTTTTTAAAAAAGTTCTTTTCCCGTCCCGAGAAAAAAAATATGAGTGGCGCCCCTTGGTGGGGTTCAATTTGGAACCTTCTGCCATGACTGTGCCTTTCGAGTTCCTTCGCAGGCAAGTTTATGATTCTCCTATTGACTTAAAAGTCACTTCCGATGCTCTTCCTCTTCGCAGGCTCTCAGCTATATAGGTCGATTCGTGGTGCCTTGTTTCTCGTAAAACTAATTCTGAATTCGTATCTCCCTCTCTAGGATTTGGGTTAAGTAAGGTAATGGGTTCTTGATTCTGTCCTTGGTTCAGTTCTGCTTTTTTTTTTTATATAATCTTCTGTCGAAATTGGGATAACTAATGTACTCTCAGTTCCATTGATGAGATAACTCAACTTGGATTCGGATTTTTTCGTGGTCTTATCCTTTTGTTGTTTACCGATCGATGATTGTTCATATGGTAACAGCGGAAGAGCAAAGATTGTGAAAAAACTGAATATGGAGTTAGTAGACTGTGGCCAGCTCACTGCTGATCCGCTTCCTTTTGCCAGAAGGTGTTCTTTTTAAATCCATTTTTTTTTGTTGTTCTTTGGTTATATAGAAGAGTGAGGAGAAAAAACCCTGTGAATCTTTATTTCTGTGAATCTTTTTTTAAGAATGAAAGAATTGATCCAATTTCTCGTCTTTCTTTTTATTTGTAGTGGGTGATTGTTGCTTTTGCAAATTAATTCATTTCCATTCTCCAGATTTCATTCTTTCTGCTGTTTGATTGTATGGAAGACTAAATCTAAAATGGAAAAAAATAATGAACCTGACTCCATGTTTATTGTTTTTCATGTTATAGATATTAAGCTGACGAATGAGATTCGAGATGGAGGAATATAATCATTTTTTACTTTCTTTCCTCAAATCTGATCGATTTTTCTTATGATTGATGAAATTTCTCGTCTTCGTTGTTATTTGTAATGGGTGATTGTAGAGGTTTCAGCTCTCAATCTACTTCCATTTTCCAAAAAAAAAAAAAAAAACAATTCACTGTTGTTTTTGAATCCACAGAAGATTGTAAAGAGAGCCCAGTAGTCACCATCTTAATTAATCTAGAAATGCAATGCTGATCCTTTGATTTCATTTTTCTTCATTTCTGTAATACTATTTGTGATGGGCGATTGTTACCATTGGTTCGCAGTTATCAACTAGAAGGATTAGAGAAAGCTCTTAAACAGAACACAATTGTTTTTTTAGAGACTGGCTCTGGCAAGACTTTGATTGCTATTATGCTCCTGCGGAGCTATGCTTATCTTCTCCGCAAGCCCTCGCCTTACTTTGCTGTCTTTTTAGTCCCCCAAGTTGTGCTTGTCACTCAAGTATGCCAAATTTTTTGCCTAATATTTTCATTTCTTTGTTGTCCATTTACCTTTTGAGTTTTGCAAATAAACTCTGATTTTTTATAATTCCTTTCACTTTCAATTGTATTGGGTATTTTCTAATCTTTGAAGTTGATTGTAACGAAATGTTCATTCTTGATGTTAATCTTCAACTGAGTACTTTATGAAGCTGTTATTTATTGAACAGGTCTTATTATGCATATAATGACATTAAAGTTGTCTTGTAGATCTGATTAGACAATTTATATCCGTTATGTTCCTCTGATTTGCTAGTTAATGTATTAATGGGCTTTAAATTATGCTTTTTTCTCTTCAAACTTTTGGCTGTATATTTCAGCAAGCCAAGGCTGTGGGAACCCACACAGATTTGGAAGTAGGTATGTATTGGGGCGATATGGGAGTTGACTTCTGGGATGCTGCAATATGGAAGCGTGAAATAGAGAAGCACGAGGTTTGGACCTTCCTTATTTTATTGTGATTAAAAAGTGTTGTTGTTGTTTTGAAAATCAATCTCAGAGAAGTGTTTTTACTTTCGGAAGCATCTTCACCAAGTGTGTTTGAAGAGAGTAATTCGTAAAAGTAGTATGTTTGGACAATGCAGTAGCTCCACTAAGGAAGAAAATTGTACATTAATGGAAGTTTGAAAAACGTTATGTCTTTTGTCAGAACTTCTTGATTCCTAAGGATTTTTGTTTTGCTTTCGAACAATGTATAACACTGATTGGTAAATATCCTCTGAACATATCATATTTATATTTAGTTTTAATCTTTATTACCTTATATTTAAACTTCATGGGATGGCTTTTGATGAGGATGAGGCTTTTGATGAGGATGAATTGGACGTAGGGAATCTTAAAACATTCTTTTTGTCATACCTTTGTTTGGTGGGGAAGAGAATTGAGCTTCCGCATCACCTTGTAGTTTATAGTGTTTTTAATAGCTCTTACCTTTTGTTTGTGCCAATAATGGAGTTTGTGGTGATTTTTTGTAGCTCTTACCTTTTGTTTGTGCAGACACACACACACACACTATAAGAATATATGTTCTCGACACTTATAGCAAACCATATTCGATTGATTTAATTGCTCCAAACCAGGTGCTTGTAATGACACCTGCAATTCTGCTAAATGGATTGAGGCATAGTTTTTTTCACTTGAGTATGATAAAAGTTTTAATAATGGATGAATGTCATCATGCGGGGGGAGGACATCCATATGCATCCATCATGACTGTGAGTTGTCTGCAACCCTTCTTCACGTAATAAATACCCAATTGTTCGAAAATTTGCTCCAATTAGCAATTTGATGTTTTTGATTATATCTTCTCTCTACATATTGGTCATATAAGTATATATGTATATGTGTGTGTGCATATATATATATATATATGTGTGTGTGTGCATATATATATATATATTGAACGTTAAATTATAAATTCATAATGATTGTTCAGTTTTAATTTTTGAATTTAATGGAGATTTCACTTAAATAAGATTTCACTTACCTTACCATCAATAATTCAATGTCTTAGCCAGAACTTGCTTGTCACTTCAGGAATTTTATCACAACCAGCTAAAACGTGGCGAATTTGATCTCCCTAGATTATTTGGGATGACTGCTTCTCTCATCAAGTCAAAAGGTAAATTTTTAATATCAGTTTTTTCCTAAATTCTGGATGAGGACGGTCATAACTCCATTAAAGTTTGAGATTTTTATAACTCTCTCTCTTTTCCACTACTTTAGGAGGCAATTCAGAATTGACTTATTGGAGAAGTATTGCGAAACTCGAGAACTTAATGAACTCAAAGGTGGATTCTTTAGCTATGTAATTATTTGATCACTAAGTTGTTATTGAAATCGACATTTAGTGTGTATTTTATTATTATTAAAAATTATATGAAAAAATATCAACTATTTGCCAAGGTCAAGTAAAAGCTTGACTGAAAATGACACAACTCATAGCCTTTCTTGCTATCAATTTGGTTTTATTATGATAACTAAATGATTCTGGACAAGAAAAAATAAGGAAGAGATTAAATAGAGAACACAAATGTGGAATATTAGTACAAAGATTTTCGTCACATAAATGTCAAAGTCTAATTGTGAAAAAAATCTAAAATTAGATTTTAGAATTTCTGCGTTGCAGTTAGTTCATGTTGCTACTAGCACCGTTTTTTGGGTTGTATTTGATGCCGTTGATTTTTTTTTCTTCCATTTTTTGCATCATTCTGAAAATATTATACATTATCTCTATGTATTTGAATATCAAACTCTGCTTATGTTTGACTTGCAAGTCGTGATGGGCTTTTTATGTATGTATGTGGCTATTTTTTGCGGGGTATTCATGTATTTTACGTCCGGATGTTTTTCGGCTTAAGGTGTATACTTGCGAAAGTGGATCAGTTCTTGCCAAATATATTCCAATTTCAACTCCAAAGTTTGTACATTACAAGAATCGGGAAATTTCATATGCTATGCAGTTAATGAGCGAGTTGGAGGATTTAAATGAAAAGGTATGTGTACTTTGTTCACAATTGATTTTAGTATTTCTTGAAGAAATCCAAGAAATGATCTCGAATGGTTTGAAGTTGGAATAAAAGTGGGAAAGTTTGACGGGACTTATGTCAGGAAGTCTCCTGCATTTAAGGTGGCTTAATTTAATGGCAGTATTAAATTTTTTTAAAGTTTTTCTTTTTCGGTGATGAAGTTAAAGATTCATGTGTGATTCTATGAATATTGGATTGCTTATTCAATGCTTTTGTGATGTAACAATAGATTCTTTCTCTGCAGCATGAACGGTTGATTGAAAATTTGGAACTAGACAAATCTTCGACTGAATCTAATAAAAAAAAGATATCGAAAATCTTTTCAGCTTTTAAATACTGCATGGATGAACTTGGTGTTTGGTTGGCATGGAAGGTATTTGTTTCTGTGCGCTCTCTCATTCTACAATTATAGTAACAATGTTTCGAAAGAAAATTTATGTGTGTGTTATGTTCAGGCTGCAGAATCCTTATCTTGTAAATGTGACTCATATGATATATTTTCTTGGGGACAACTCGACATATTTGGGAAAAGGGTTGTGAAAGCTTTTTGTTTGGATGCCTGCCGGACATTTGCGAATTATATTCCATCTGGTACAGAGCCCCTCTACTCACGCTAATAATAATAGTTGGATGCTAACATATTATAGATTATTCCTAGATTTGTGATTAAGATTATTTCTAGATGTATATGCTCATATCTCAACACTAGATTTGTGATTAAGTATAGCTGATAGTAGTTTACTAATGACTTGTGCTTTTTGTGTTTTCTTTTTCATAACAACCATACGTGTAGATCCAAACTGGTCCATTAGTGATGATGTAAATGCCAATGAAGCTGTTGGTCTCATATCATCAAAGGTGGTGTGTCTGATTAAATCTCTTCTTGAATACAGGTAGGTTTCTGTGTGGTGATTTATCTTTTAGAATGTTTTAATCATTTAATTCATTGATGTTTACGATATGTGTTGATACAAACCATAGTGTGAATTTTAAATATCAATGTAATTACAAAGCCATACAAATATTTTGATAAATTTTTTTAGCGTAATACTTAGACATACTCTTAGGAAATAACGAGAATTATATAATGTGTTGGTAAATTTAATTTTTTTTAACTTATTGGAAAGTTTTAGGGGAAGTTAGGATTAGTAAGAGAGGATTATTATAGATGAGAAAATAGAGAGTGAAATGTTATGTTTTATAAGGATTATTGATGAAGGAATGTTCTTGGTAGATTATTAGGATTTTCTGAATCTGGCAATGTTGCTAAAATTTGTCGTTAGTTGTAGGGTTTTCGTTTTATGTAATTATTGTTTATTAGATGTAATGAAATTCTGTTTCCAAACACATGTTTAATTGTATATGATACAAATATACATTTTTTTTACTTAAATTTTTTTTATACAGTTTTTGATTCTATAAAAATATTACATTGAATTGATTCTTTTAATCTCGACGATTGAATCAAAATATGTTATTATGATTTTGAGAAACCTGCTTTGGTGAGATCGGTAGACACACTATTCTTAGGAAGTAGATTAGAGCATCTCGGAAACATTAGCATCTCAGAAACATTACTTGAAATATGTTTCAAAATTTTATTTTCAAGAAATTGCTCATTAAAGAACAGGAAAAATGTTTAATATATGTTTATTCAATTTTGTTCATGTTGCTTCATACATGCAGGGATTTGAAAGATATTCGATGCATCATTTTTGTGGAGAGGGTTATTAATGCCATTGTCATTCAGTCTTTATTGAAGGAATTTCTTTCAAAAGAAAATTGCTGGAAAACCAAATATGTAGCTGGAAATAATTCAGGATTGCAAAACCAAACAAGAAAAAAACAGAATGAAATTGTGGAAGAATTTCATCGTGGAACGGTACTGATATCTTTTTTTGTATTAAAAGTTAAATTTAATGTCGATGGCGGAAGAAATAAACAAATAAATGCAAAGAAATTTTACAATATAGAAAAAGAGAAAAAAATTTGAAACATTTATCTCTCTATATATAACAATATAAATATAGTCTTAATTGTAAGTTCATTAAATCAACATGATTTAGACGTGACCAATTTTCCAGTTAGCCCAATGACATTTTAATTTAATAACTCACAAAACACCTCGACAACAAAAACTAAGTAGAAAGACACCTGGACAATATCTAATATCCAGGCATGGAATATGATAGCTCCCAAAATCTTGTTGGCACACAAACATTGTGCTTGATTAAATATGCTTATTATGTTTTTGGCATGTTTGTTTATAGGTAAACATTATTGTTGCAACATCAATTCTCGAAGAAGGTTTAGATGTTCAGAGCTGCAATTTGGTCATTAGATTTGACCCTTCACCTACAGTTTGCAGCTTCATCCAATCACGAGGCCGTGCAAGAATGAAGAATTCACACTATTTATTGATGGTGGAGAGGTGAAGCTAAGTTTGATTTTAATTTTGTTTCAAAGTATGCATTCATATTGTACAGGTTAACACTTTGGGATTTTGCTTCATATTGAAGTTATCTCATATTCCTAACTTTTTTTTTTCAAAAAAAAAAAATTTTTAGCGGGGATGTCGAGACGTATAGTCGACTTGAGGGATATCTTTCGAGCGAGGATGTTATGCGAAAGGAGTCCTTATCCCACGCTTCCTTTCCATGTGGACCTATTGAAAATGATTTCGATGATGAGGACTACTATCGTGTGGAACGCACTGGTGCACTCGTGACTCTTAGTTCTAGTGTCGGTCTTGTATACTTCTACTGCTCTCGGCTCCCTTCTGATAGGTTAGTTTGTACTATAGATTTTGTACTTTCTTTTAGGAATATGATAATTAAGTGTGTAAATATTGTGCAATATGAAATTGTTTTCCATATAGTGTCTGTCAATAACCAATGTTCAATTTGAGGAATGGTTAGTTGTAGATGTTGCTTAATGCGAGTGCTGTTTCTTTTATATCTTCACTTATTTTTTGTTTGATAGATATTTTAAACCAACACCAAAGTGGGATAAGGATACTTGCACTCTCCATCTTCCCAACAGTTGTCCAATTCAAAGTGTTAGCGTAGAAGGCAATGGCAAGATTTTGAAAAAAATTGCTTGTCTTGAAGCCTGCAAACAACTTCATAAAATTGGAGCTTTAACAGATAATCTTGTTCCTGATATAGTTGAGGAGGAAACTGTTGGCAAGAAACTTGGTATTCATTCAACTGTCCTTTCTTTTCCTTCCTCTTTTCTCCAAATTCATTCCTCCCTCTTTCATATTTCAAAGTTATAAAAGAATCTTATTTGATTTTTTGAATTATGTACAGAAAGTAAACCGTATAATGATGAGCACCCAAGTTATGTTCCACCTGAACTGGTGAACTGCCATTCAAATTTATCTACTTGTGATACTACCTTGTATTATTGTTACTTGATCGGGCTACGGCAGAATTTCAATCATGAAATTCCGGTGCATAACCTTTTTCTTTTATCAAGGGCAGAGCTTGAGACTGAAGTTGGAAATATGTCGTTTGATATGGATGTTGATAGGGGAAGTTTGACCATCAAACTTACATATGTTGGAGTTATTAGTCTAAACATGGAGCAGGTGACTCATAGTCTTTATGTTTTTCTTTTTATTTCGTGCAAGAACAGTTTTTGTTAAGCATATAACATTAAATACATTTATTATAAAACTTAAATTCTCAGGTTGGTATTTGTAGAAGCTTCCAGACTATTCTTTTCAGAATTCTCATGGATCATAAATGGAATTCAGAGGAAAAGGGATTGTCTTCTAGTGAGAATTCTGAGATAAATTTTCTGATATTGCCAACTTTGAAACAGCAACTTATTGACTGGGGGACTTTACAATTATCGTCCCAAAAAAAATTTAAGAATCCTAATAATTGTTCATGTGGGATTCAGCAAGTCCAAAGCAAAAGCGGTCTTGTTTGCAGCTGCAGGCTACAAAATTCCTTGGTTCATACTCCTCATAATGGTCATGTGTATTCCATCATGGGGAGTATGAAAGAACGAAATGGAAACTCAACTCTGAGTCTACGAGATGGCCAAACCATGACTTACAAAAAATATTTCAAATCTCGGTATTTATCTCTGTTACAAATTTTTTGTGTTCTCGATATTTCAATGCTTGGTCTTTTGTTGCTGACTTTCTTGTTACTTTCTATTCTTAGCCAAATTATGATTCTTTCAAATCAAATCACTGACATAACTTTGCTTTTATATAGTGGAGTTATATTAATATATCTTCAGTTTACGATTAGAAAAATTATGCATTATAACGATATTAATGACATTGGATACTGGTAATGTTTTATGGTTAAAACATTTATATATGTTTTTTTCTATTTACAGCCATGGCATTGAACTTTGTTTTGAACGACAAGCGTTGCTCAAGGGAAGAAAAATTTTCACTGTGCAAAATTATCTTCAGAGATGCAGGCAAACAAAGGAGAAAGGTTTGATTTTTGTCTAACTAAATGAACTTTAGTCCTAGTCCTTACAATGCTTGCTGTTTTGGTTGCAACTTAATGCATTTGGAGACTACAGGCATATTTGGGGTATTTGTGCTCATTTTTCTCTTTCAATATTAATTTTGTTTTTTGGGTCTACTAATATATATATTTTTTATACATTAATTCTACAAAGTTGTTCCATTGAAAAATTATCGCTATAGTTGCTCTATTAGTTCTTTATCCTCTTCTCCGTCTTTCTTAAATCAAGGTGCAGTTTTTTTTCTTCTTTATTCGTGGAGGAGCAAGGAGATGTAGTTATTTTTGGGGATAATGGATTTTGATGCTACTTTTAGTTCTTGATGCCAACTATTTTTATTCTATCATCGTTAATTTCATGAGCCAATATGATATTGCTTTAGTTGGTTGGGTTCTTGGTGACAGAATATTGCCTAGCTTAATTTAATATGTCAAGATTTTCTTTCTTTTTAACTATAAAAAAATGTTTATTTTTTGCAGAATCAACCAATGCTTTTGTAGAATTGCCTCCTGAACTTTGTTCTATTATAATGTCTCCAATTTCGATTAGTACTTTGTTCTCGTATTCTTTTGTTCCCTCCATCATGCATCGTATTGAGTCGCTCCTTGTTGCGGATAACTTAAGACGATTACATATGGATCATTGCACGCAAAATGATATTCCAACCATGAAGGTATCTTTAGTGCTGAATTTTGTCGATTTCTGTTTACACTTGACGCTTCTTTTAGTTGATTTTTTTTTTTTTTTTTTAACTATTCACATTAAACGTGAAAATTTTCAAGAAAGTGGTGAAAAGACAAATGATGAAAAACAATTTATTTCCTGTTTGAATAGAAAACCAAACTAATACAACATTTGTAAAGTATTTGGAATTATAAGTTTATGTAGTAATAAGAAAGGTAATACCATAACTTACTATTCAAAGACTTATTTATGAAAATAATCTCATAATAATAGATCAATGTAATCTATAGAATAGCTAGAATTCCTACTCTTCAAAGTAGCCTCGTTTTCTTCGTGCTTCTTTCCTCCACAATGAAAGTTGTAAGAAGAAATGATTTGGAAGAGAAATTAGCCAGGGTTCTAGAGTCCATCTATTTTTAATTAGGTGGACAAAATATATAGCTACATGGAGATTTTCAGTGGTGTTCTTATTCATTTTTTGTTTTCTTTTGTGACTCTTTCCTTCTCCGTGGAAATTTTTCCAATGAATCAATTTATTTTTTTGTCAATATTTATATTCAGACAAAAAGGTTTGAGGACTAAAAGCGGCTATTTCTCCACCATTACTAAAATATGCACCAATAAGTGATTCCACAAATTTTTGCCACTACCTTGAATTTTAGTTTTCTATATTCTCTAATATAAATTTTTCTCGTAATTAAAATGGACTTTTGATTCAAAGTGTAATTGACTTCATTTGTGAGCCTCATTTCTCGTCTTTGTTTTCAAAATAGGTCTTGGAAGCAATAACCACAAAAAAATGCCAAGAGACATTTCACTTGGAATCTCTTGAAACTCTTGGTGATTCATTTCTCAAATATGCAGCATGCCAACAACTTTTCCGTATGTATCCGAATCATCACGAAGGCCTCCTTAGTGCGAAAAAAGATAGAATTGTATCTAATGCTTCCCTTTGTGAACTTGGATGTAACTCCAAAATTCCGGTATCTTCTTTTTTTATACTTTGCTTGAACAATTGTATGCTATCATATTTGATGAAAAATTAATATTTTATATTTAGAAGCCAAGGGTAGAGGTAATTATTTTCCTTATAGTTTATTATTGTACTTCACATGAATACTTTCAAAGCTTAGCCAAAGCTTCGCGGGGTAGTGGGGTACTTTCGGTCATCCATATAATGTGTTAATAGAGTCGCGGAAAGATTTTCAATGGCGCGTAGAATGAATGTTAAATATATGTTCTGCATACCATTGAATCCATTCATTAGATAGGAAATTATACCATCTATTTGACTCATCATTTGTGTTTGTTGGTCATTTAGAATTTTTAAAGTTTAAAATTTGGCGCGGTAATTGATTTTGAATCAAAATTTTGGCATGTAAATAATTTTTCTTGTTCATCTTTTTGCAGGGTTTCATCCGCAACGAACCTTTCGATCCTAAAATGTGGATCATTCCTGGATACAAAAGTGAAACTTACACTTTGAATCAAGAGGCTCTTTCAATTAGGAGAAAAATTTATAGTAGAGAGTATAGAAAACTAAAATTCAAAGTAGTGGCAGATGTTGTTGAAGCACTCATTGGTGCATATCTTAGTAATGGTGGGGAAATAGCGGCTCTATTCTTTATGAGTTGGATTGGTATAGAAGTTGATTTCAAAATTACACCTTATGAAAGGTCATTCGATGTGCAGCCGGATAAATTTGTCAATGTTAAACATCTAGAATCCCTACTAAACTATTCGTTCCAAGACCCCTCCTTCCTTGTAGAAGCGCTTACGCATGGTTCTTACATGCGTCCTGAAATTCCAAGATGTTACCAGGTTATTTCCATAAAATTTTATTTCATCAAAGACTTTATTTCGTTGACCATTTAAACCTCTTTTTCAATGATTGATGAATTACTATGTTGTTGAAGATTATTAAATAAGTAATAGAATTTATAAAATTGCAGAATGAAAGGTCTTAGTTCAAGTTCCTCATTTAAAATTTATAAATGTCATTTTTTTATTCACATAAAAGAGAGTTTAGGAAAGCTATAATTTAAATATTTTGAATTGTGAGTTTTTATTTCGAGTTTATCTGCAGTTTTTTGGAATTATTTTTCGCTCTCTTTTTAATGCTATATAATTTTCGTTGTGCAGAGGCTAGAATTCTTGGGAGACTCAATTTTAGATTATCTGATAACAACGTATTTGTACGACAAATATCCCGGATTATCTCCTGGGTTCTTAACTGACATGAGGTCCGCTAGTGTGAATAACGATTGCTATGCTCGGTCTGCAGTTCAAGCGAACCTACATAAGCATATACTCCATTTTTCGCATGATCTCCATAAGCATATCGTTGCAACTCTTAACAATTTTGAGAAGCTATCTTCAGAATTTACATTTGGATGGGATTCCGAATCCACTTATCCCAAGGTTTGTCGGCTTTCAAATTCGAAAATCTTACTTTATTCAAACAAACTCAGCAATTAATATCTAATTATTTTGAAAACAGTGGATTAATATTTATAAATATTGATATTTCTCTTATAACTTACTCATACCTCTCTAGTTTTTTCTGTAATGTGAACAAAATATGAGGTAGAATAATTTATTTTTTTGGTGATTTTTTCTTAAATAGGTGTTAGGAGATGTTATAGAGTCATTGGCAGGTGCAATTCTTGTCGATTCAGGGTACAATAAGGAGGTCGTTTTTCGAAGCATTAGGCCGCTATTAGAACCCTTAATCACACCCGAAACCATCCGTTTTCATCCCGCAAGAGAACTGCTTGAGCTTTGTCAAAAACACGGCTTCATCATGGAAAAACCCGTCAAATCTCGTGTCGATGGAGTCTGCTCCGTCACGATAGAGGTTAAAGCCAAAGGGATGGTATTTAAGCATTCTTCAACATCTCAAGATAAGAAGGCTGCCAAGAAATTTTCCTGCAAAAAGGTTTTGTTGGCTCTCAAGGAAAGCTTATTTGGTAATCAATCCTCCCTCAGATACGTTGTGAAATATTAGGATTGTCTGAGATTTTGCTTGAGATTGTCTGTTTTGTTTTTTGGTTCTCAATCGGATGAACTGTCCGGTGGTTTGTAGAGATGGGTTTTTGCTCGATTTCGGCTTCAATTTTATGATTTGATTTGTACAGCAACTGTAATGTAATTCTTTTCAAATGTGTAAAAGGGATGGGGTCATAAGCTACAAGATGGGAGAAGCTTTTATTCTCTTATTTATTGTCTCACATTATAAAATCATTATGGTTTGAGATTCAAATTGATTTTGAATCTCATATCTTAAATGTAATTTGCTATAAAAAAAAGTATTTAAATTAGTGTGATTAAATAATTAAGTTTGAAAATGGTGAGTTATTCAGCTATAATGTTAGAAAAGTGCTATTTATTATGAAATATTTTTTTTTCCAAAAACAATTCCTTTTTCGGGGCAAGAGTTGGATATCATTATCATCAAAGGCAATCTCAGATCTCAATTTACTTAATTTGATCACATTTTTATGGGCAATATCACTTTGATTTCATTAATATTCAGCCTTTTGCTCCTCGATTTGGTTTAGTTAAATCGAAATTGATTTTGGTATACAAACGAGCTGCAAAAATGTTAATTTTAACTCTGAAGATTTAGAAAAATGACACTGAAGAAGGCTAAAATTGCAAATATCCACAGCGAAAAATCAAAATAAAATATCATCCAACGTTGTTTTGTTGGCTGTGGTAGTGTACATGGCCATTCCATCACTAGGAACTACTCGAGACCACTCCTTTTGGGTGGACGAGAACAGCTGAATCCAACAGAGTGTGTGTACACTCCAAAGAAAGAGGGAACTCAAGTGAAGTGTTGATTATCTAAACAAATATTGCATGCATGAGTTTGTTTAAACTATGTTTCGCAAGTGATGGCTCTAATTCTAGACGCCAAAGTACTCTAATCTTACGTCATTCATTTATTGTGCAATAATTAATATATACCATAAACAATTACAATAATAAATAAATCACTCCATTTATAATGTATAACATGAATAAAATATTAAAGAAAATAGTCTGAAGCAAATACTAGAATAACATGAGAACATTTTCGATAATAATATCCGATGAAGGTGGTAAATAAAGAGCTTCTCTACCTTTTACGAGCACATTGCCTTCTCCAATAGTTCCTGCAGTTCTCCACTTTTATATGCCTCTGGAAAAAACAAACCAAGTTCTTCTTTCATAAGACTTGTCGTAAAATTAATGATATATGAAATGGACAAGGCAGAAAAAAACACGTATCAAGAAGTTCAAACAACATCATATTCAGCGTCTGAAATAAAAATTAATTTTTTGCATAATTTTTGAAATTTTGTTTATAAAATACACATGATATAGGATTTTTCTTTATTTGGACTTTCCTTCTAGGAAAAAAATTTATAAACATATTAGCTTTTTTTAAATCAAGAGTGACAAATGCTGCTCATTTTACTAGAAGATTTATTTCTCATTTGATAATTCAATACAAGAAAACATTGATAATATGACATTACAGACATTGTCGGGTTCAATGAGACTCGTTGTTCTTCTTCACAATGCCAATCATACTTTTTAAATAACCATATACAATGATCATTACTTTCATATTATTGCTTCCGATTCTGACTTTTGCTCTGTTAATATCACGATTTGTCATAGTTAAGGTGTCGTTTTGATTTCTTTATGCCATATGTTTATTAACAAAAACTTTAATTGTATCAAACAATTAATCTGTGATAAAAATTAACCTAATCAGAACATCAGAAAATCATTTTTTCCCTAAAAAAGAGCAACATCACCGGAATCAGTCGAATCTCAACAAAGTATTAACGTTGCCTACTGATTAGAACTGACACATGAAGAATTGATATACTTACCTACAGTGATGTCACAGCCACCAAAGAACGCTCCATCAATATAAAGCCGAGGAAAGGTCAGCTAGCTAGAATATTTCTTCAAACCTTGTCTTACAATCTCGTTCTCTAATATGTTCATGGACTCAAAATGTACATTCATAGACTTCAAGATTTGCACAACAGTGTTTGAGAATCCACATTGTGGAAAATCTTTAGTTCCCTTCATAAAAAGTATCACTTTGTGTAAAGTTACAACTGTGTCCAAAGTAGTCTTCAGCTCCGCTGTTAATGCTGCAAAACACAGAGAACCTGCATAGAAGTTTAGACAAAATGCATGCTTGGAGACAAACGGTGTCATTTAGTTTCATTGAAAACCACTTAGAGTTTGGAGGAAGGTCTGGTCCTTCATCTTTCTTCCCAGCCATTACTAGCTAATGAAGCCTCTTGTTTTTTTTTTTTTTTTTTATAAATATATGTAAGAAGAGACTTCAAGGTAGAATATGACGGAAGTAAATTTCATATGATATGTTTTGTTGAAGTAAACTTCAAAGTAGAATATGACAGAAGTAAATTTCTTATAATCTCGTTCTCTAATATGTTTTGTTGCTTATGATATTTCTACCAATTCTTCTTATACTTATTTCGATATTTTTCTTTGAACAAACATCCATGAGTACGATTTAAGGCAATTTTACACTTGAAGAAATTCATCTAATGATTAAGCTTCACGTCAAACATGTATTTGACAGATAATTTGCAAATAATTAGAACATAGGAATGCAATTATCATCCAGCCAGCTGTATTTGGTGAAGTAGGTGAAGTATTAGATGTTCCAAATTATTGTTCAAAGGACATGCTCTAATATTGATGTAGCCACCTCGATTGCTGAATGAGATTAGAGATACTTCAGGCATTGGACTAATCCAAAAATATAAATATATCCCAAGTTTTGCTTAAATTCCTTAAAAATTAGCTTCTTATGATAGCATCCACGGTAGTCGAAAGTGGATCAGAAGTTTTTACGAGTTGTATTACTCAATGTTGTATCGGCATTTTTTTAATCATTATCACCACATTCTAGTTTTTGGCAAGTATATCATGTGTTTATAAGAGAAAGATGCGATAACAAAAGCTAAACAAGCTCATATCATTCTCATCCCATTGCCAAACTACTTAGATGCATCCTTTGCAATCGAACATAAAATTACTAAACATAATCACAATCTTAATCCTACTCGTGTTATTCTGATTCTCGTCTAAAATTGCTGATAGAACGATGAGTTGCTGATAGAACGATATAGCGATTAACACCAAACTGCATTCTATAATCATCAAATTCCATGTGAAGCTATACAAACCTGCACTGAATTTGAGTTGCAACCACAAAACGAAGTTAGGAGTGGAATTGCGACTCCAGTAGATCAATCAATCCAAAAGAGAAAGCTTCTCATCCTCAAGGAGGTTCTTGATCTTATCTTCAACCTATAGCAGTTCTGTCCTCCCCACTGCAAAAGTCCTCAACATCATTTTAACTTCAGTTCATTATACCACAAATCCACAAGAAACCAAACATGAGGGGACTTATGTCAATAGGTCTAAAAAAAATTGAGAAATCAGAACTTTACAATCTCGTTTCTAATATGTTTTGTTGCTTATGATATTTCTACCAATTCTTCTTATACTTATTTCGATATTTTCTTTGAAACAAAACATCCATGAGTCGATTAAGAATTTACACGTGAAGAAATTATATAATGATTAAGCTTCACAGAGATGTTTCGGATAACATGGGTTTTATTTTGTGTAAAGATTGATAATTGCAATTTGTAAGGTTAGATATTTTAAGGGATTGCATATATTCCAGCCAGCTGTATTGTCTGTGAAGTAGGGGAAGTATTAGATGTTCCAAAGTAGGGTTCAAAGGACATGCTCTAATATTGATGTAGCCACCTCGATTGCTGAATGAGATTAGAGTATTTCGGCATTGGACTAATCCAAAATATAAATATATCCCAAGTTTGCTTAAATTCCTTAAAAATTAGCTTCTTATGATAGCATCCACGGTAGTCGAAAGTGGATCAGAAGTTTTTACGAGTTGTATTACTCAATGTTGTATCGGCATTTTTTTAATCATTATCACCACATTCTAGTTTTTGGCAAGTATATCATGTGTTTATAAGAGAAAGATGCGATAACAAAAGCTAAACAAGCTCATATCATTCTCATCCCATTGCCAAACTACTTAGATGCATCCTTTGCAATCGAACATAAAATTACTAAACATAATCACAATCTTAATCCTACTCGTGTTATTCTGATTCTCGTCTAAAATTGCTGATAGAACGATGAGTTGCTGATAGAACGATATAGCGATTAACACCAAACTGCATTCTATAATCATCAAATTCCATGTGAAGCTATACAAACCTGCACTGAATTTGAGTTGCAACCACAAAACGAAGTTAGGAGTGGAATTGCGACTCCAGTAGATCAATCAATCCAAAAGAGAAAGCTTCTCATCCTCAAGGAGGTTCTTGATCTTATCTTCAACCTATAGCAGTTCTGTCCTCCCCACTGCAAAAGTCCTCAACATCATTTTAACTTCAGTTCATTATAACCACAAATCCCACAAGAAACTACACAAACCTGAGGGGACTATGATCAATCAGGTCTTAAAAAAAGAGAATCAGAATTTACATCCATTTATAGAGAAAAAACAATTGTTGATTCTTTGATTTCATTTTTCTTCATTTCTGTAATACCATTTGTGATGGGCGATTGTTACCATTGGTTCGCAGTTATCAACTAGAAGGATTAGAGAAAGCTCTTAAGCAGAACACAATTGTTTTTTTAGAGACTGGCTCTGGCAAGACTCTGATTGCTATTGTGCTCCTGCGGAGCTATGCTTATCTTCTCCGCAAGCCCTCGCCTTACTTTGCTGTCTTTTTAGTCCCCCAAGTTGTGCTTGTCACTCAAGTATGCCAAATTTTTTGCCTAATATTGTCATTTCTTTGTTGTCCATTTACCTTTTGAGTTTTGCAAATAAATTTTTTGGGGAGGCCAATAAATTTTGTTTTGAGCAATGCTAAGTTTTCTTACAAAATCACCTTTAAAACATTTGTTTGCCTGTAGACACACAAGTCCAAGTCCAGCCTAATAGTCTTGTCAAAAATGAAATTCAAGTCCTGCACAATAATATCAACTCACACTCGTGAATGTTGCAACTATAGAAAGTTACGAGACAAGGTCAACATGTATATTCATCAAATCAACATAGGTAATTCTTCAATTTGACAATGAATAAATCTTTGAAATTGGACACAGGTCGATGTTGAAGGCAATTAATGAAATTGGTAATTCTTTAGCAGTCTTAAAAGCCTACAAATACATTTGTTGCACCAACAAATTAATGAATATACAACCCTCAAGCTCGGCTATCTAGTGTCTTCTTTATTTTAGACGATTGAATCATAGCTGGACTATCCGGAGTTTTTCATCGACCATTCTAAAATCCATTGGTGTTTATCATATATTTGAAACAAGTACAATCCAAACTTTCTCCAAGTACCTCATGGTCTAGGATTGCATATCTCTGAGTATGGTTCGAAATACTCAATCCCAACTTTCTCGACTTCTTCGAAATGCTTTTTTGTCTGAAAGCTGCTTTTTGCTTTTGAGGCGTTTTTGTTCCCCAATAGCAGCCCTGTTGGGAGAACGAAGATGAAAGGAAGGCAGCCTCAACAACTGCCTGGCTCTAGGTAGGGCCTAGAAAAAAAATTGCAGCGGGCCCAGGCCTAGTGTTAGATCTGCGGGCCAGTCCGTGAAATTTGTTTGACGGGCCGGCCGACAGACTTCTACCGGATTCCAGCAGGCTAACGGTGATCAGATGTCTGCATGCCCAACAACGGGCCTCCCTGTGGGGGCCCCCAAGACCCGTCGGGCACAACCTGGGCCCCTCGGCAGTGGGCCAACCTGGTCCCCATTGCCGAGGCTAAAAAGGAAGTTTAATCAAATGAAACGGGAGCCCAACTGTCGAAAATTTAATCGATATTACAGAAGATTTGATTGACAAGTAAAATAAAATGTTCTTACATCTTCTCTATTTTCTTTTTTTGCTCTTCTGAAGGAGGTGGTGGAACATATGAAGCGGCATCAATGATTGCCTAATTTTTTTATTTAACACGAGACAAACACGAAAAAAAAAAAACTGAGTTTCAGTTATAAAAATTAACAAACTAATTCATCAAGAAAGCATATGATGAAGAGGGCAACAGGAGAGCGAAATTCAAAAGTAAATTAGAACTTGTTTATAACGTAAACCAGAAACATCATCTGTACATACATTCAAGATACCTGAAGTTTTTCAAGTGCATCTTCGATGTTGCCTCTGAAAAGAATAGTTTAAGTGTAAGCCTAAATGAATGGGGAAAATGATATTGAACAGAAGAAAAGGAGAAGAAAACAGGAACTCACTTCTGTGTTCTAGTTTTTGTAGAAGAAATCACAAGCTCCCCATCTTTATTAATACGATTTTTCTCCTGTGCATTCGAACTTGTGTAAGCATAAGTAAAAAGTAGAGAGGGATTATTCCAATTTTCCATCATATTCTTTTTCTCATTCTGAACTTTAACATATTTACAGGCGAGCAAAATGCATCGTTTAATAATAAATGCCGATAACAAACCATTTGCATAATTTTCTCTCTAATCCTGTCACTTAGCCAATAAGCATTTTTAACATTGAACCGCATGTCCACCTTTGTGTTTACTGCACAATCAGATACCAAAGCAAAAGCCACATAAGTGGCGGCAACTTAGGCGGAAATATAACACTAAATCAGGCAAAAGAAGAAGCAACAGACCTTTATTGACATTCTGACCACCTGGACCTCCACTTCTGGCAAAACTCACGGTTACATGGTCTGCGTATAAAGATGACATCGTTACAAACACAGTATGCATTTACACTTACAAAACCAAAGATGAAGCAGACCAAGGGTTATAGAGAATAGGGAATCAACAGAATATTCTTGTTCTTTCGCTAAAAGTAGATGACTAAATCAATAGCACTTTCTAAAAAATGAAAAGAGAATCTCTTAGGGACTCTCGATTTAAGTATGATCAATACGGGCACAGCTATTTGGAGGAACCAATTACCTGTAAGTGTTTATATGAATATATATATATATAAGAATCAATATATATTGATAAAAAGAAAATATAGAAAGAGATGGAAAAACAAAGCAAAGAGAAACACTACTTAGTTTATAGCAATTTCTCTCCAATTAAAGTAAACCAAACTAAAAAGATAAATCTTAAAAACTTATAATTAATGATTCATTTAGCAATCATGAGATTAATGTTATTCAAAAAACCAACAGTTGACTTTGTCTTTGAAGAGAATAGCATAGTGATGGTAGATGTTTCTATGAATCTAATCAACTTACATATCATACCAATTTAAACAAGGAGCCTAAACCTTCCAAGGGGAATAAATAAGTCAAGGTATAGTTTCCCACAAATCCTATATCTCCTTTGCTTCCACTGCATATCCCAATGATTTAGCTCTCTCAGCCAACGATGGCATGTAATCAAATGACTTTTACGCTATAGGGTGATTTCAATTATCAACCGTTGAAGCATGAAACCACTACTCATGTTTGCTAAGCATCTCCCACTCAAGGAATTCACACCAAACAACAGCAATAGATTTACTGGATTAGCTACAGAAATGACTGGTGTCAATATACTAAAATTTAACTCCCTTCTTAGTAAATTTCTACGTGCACCACATCAAATAATTGAAACCACGATTTCAATGCCTTGGAGTTCATTATATATGGGATTTAGGTAATTAGAAAACTTAAAAAGAAACTCAAATCTTCTGCCATGGAAGATAGGGTCATTTACGCAGCACATGTATCAAAATAACAATAGTTGAATTCTTATTGGCAAGTTCAATTTCAACAAAAAAGCCTTATCAAAACCAAAAATCTCAGTTGTCTTCTCTTTGCAGAGTAAAAGTTAACTCATTCGCCATTGCAGCTGTATCTCAACCAAAGAAGCAAACCTCGGCGAGGAAGAACTTTGACGAGCAAAGAGCAATGCCAATAACATAAAATATGCGTCTACGTAGACCAAGATCGAACAAGAACCAAATTCCGAACGTACCGATGGTAATTCTAGGGACAGGCCCGTCGTCCGAACAGAAAGCTCGCTCCTCAGCCTCCTTCAATAGCTGCTGGACCTGCGAAAGCCGAGCTGAAACCTTTTTTCCATCGTCTCCAGAATACGACGCAGCGCACTGAATCCGGCTGAAACAAATTCCTCGAGCCACAAACCGAAACGTTATCACGGAGTTGTTCGAAACAGTTGAACACAAACGGAAAGGCGACAACAAATTGTTCTGCCGAGGACGGAAAATTCCAAGAAAAACAATCGATGTAGTTCGCGCTACCGCCATTTTCAGATTTCTCGCAACCCTAAAGTGAAAGCGAATCCCCTCTCAGCTTATCCGCATTCGAGGAAGATGAACGCGCAGAACGAAAGAGGGATAGAAAAGAGAGAAAATCAAAGTTTAAGTAATTACATGTCAGCCTAAGAGGATGCCACGTTCTTTTCAGTGCTACATTAATCAACAATCTAAATCTATATGAACATACGAGAATCGAGATATTCATCAATCGTAAAATTCGGCCAATATCGAAACTAGTTCCCACGAATAGGAGAAGAAATCCATCGCATTAGTTTCAGTTTCTCCTCCGTCTTCCCTGCGACTTCGAAGCCCATTCTCGTCTGTTTCGTCCGTCTCGTCCGTCTTCTCGTCTGTTTCGACCGTCTCGTCCGTCCATTAGAAGCCTTTCTGTGCTCTCTGATTGCTGAGGGGAAGGTAGAGCCCACCCATCTGACGGGCGAGACGGACGAGAATGGGCTTCGAAGTCGCAGGGAAGATGGAAAACTAAATTCCCAGCCAAGAAAAGAAAGATTTGAAAAAGCAATGAAATTACCAACAGAAAACCATAAAAGATCATACTAACCGATCATGAATTATAAAACCACAAAAAGAGGAGAAAGAGAGGAAAAATTAGCACCTTCAGAAATTAGAAACTGGAAATTGAAAGGATTGTGAAAAGCCAAACTCGATGTTCGTAAACTGAACAATAACGAAAACGAAGCGTGGTTTCCCCGATTCTCAATTGAGAGAGAAGAAAAGGGGAAATTGCAGAAGATTCTAGTTAGACGAAGCTAATAACCCGTCTTTTACGTGTCACGTTGTTATTGGTTATGTTACAACAGGAAATCCAATCGGTTGGGCTTTTCCCAAAGCTATTGAGCTTCTTTATGATAATAATAAGTGAATTGGGCCCAATTTTCAGGCCCATATTTCAATTTTCATATTTATGATAAGTTAATTGTTTCTTAAATTATCTTTATATTATAACATGTTTAGACTCGGATTGGATTGCTCCGCTCCCACGAAGATATTTTTCGCTTTAGCTAGGGTTTGCAAAGATTTGTCTCGGGTTTTATCCCAAACAGAAGTTTGTTTGGTTGTTTAGAGAGAAAATTCTACTAATGTAATGATTCATTTTACATTTTTTTTTAAGACGTATAAGATTTTTTATATCGACTAGTTTTGTAGTCATTGTTGTCCTCACAAGGTTCGTTATAGTAATTTGTTCAAATTTCTAACTAAAATAAACAATATCTTTGCCGGTGATAACATATGTACAATGGCTCTCTCTGGTTAGAAGACGACTAGGTGGCCTTAAATGAGAAGAATTGATGAGGATAGCCATCTCTTCCACTTTTTGGCATTTTCATTTACTCCTGCAACTAACACTTTTCCCACACTTCCAAATGGCATCACTCTACTTTGAGATTCACAAAAGAAGTTGCAAAAACTACTACTTATTTCTTTTCTTGTGAAATACTCCTATTCAAAAGGTGCTAAATTTCATGCAAGAGTTTGTTTAAATAAGACTTTCTAATCTTGGCTGATAATTATTGAATTATATTCCAAGCAACTAGCTTAATTTAGTGGTTCATTTATTGGCTTTTTAATTATTAGTATTTATTTAGATTTTAATAGAAAAAATGAATAATATTAGTTTAGAATTGAAATATGAAGAGGGTGTTCTTGAGTAGTAGTTCATTTGATTAGTCTCACCACACAGATTGCCTAACTTCATGGTCATCGTCCTCAAAGCCATCAATTCTAAACTAATATTATTAAATGCCAGTCCCACCTCACCTAAGTTGTACTTTTATTATTTTACTGATAAATTCAGATTTGATTTACCCCCAACTTTAGACAAGATAGCGAGTTATGTCACGACCCGAGGACGGGCCGGAGCAGAGACGCCTTGGGTTGATGCAGGCGTGGACCGAGTGGTAGTAACTGCGAGAGGCTGGACATGTAGGAATCAATGCCACTGGACTATCCTCATAATTCACCTTCACTTTTTTTCGTGGTAGAATCTTCCAGTTCCAGCTGACCTTCATTCTCCTTGATCTACAAAAACAGAAGGTAGGATAATCAACCATTGATTGAATCCCCATCATTACCTATTACTCTAATACTGGATACTATTTAACACTTCCTCTACTTCCTTGTGACCATAAACTTTACTCCAATCACTTGAATCATAGACATATTCATCAAATCAACATAGGTAATTCTTCAATTTGACAATGAATAAATCTTTGAATTGCACACAGGTCGATGTTAAAGGCAAAAAATGAACACCTCTTTCCGGTCGATTTCTGCCAAAAACACCCAAGAAACAACCCCAAAACACAAATCTACAAAAACCTAAAAACCCAAAACTTCTCGGGCAAAAATCGGGAGATAGAGGGCTTACCTTCAAAAACGCCCTTCGCCAACGTTAATCTATGCTTCGAGACGAACGTTTAGACACCAAGATCGCGCTGAACGGAAGTCATTCCGGCGTCGGCGATTTCTCCTCTGGCGACTCTCCCTCTATCTGTCGTGATTTTTGTCGGCAGAGAGAAAACAATAAGGTTTTTAATAAAACCTTATTGTTTTAAATTTTTATTTATTTTATTTTATTATTTTGTTTTAATTTAATTAATTCTTTTATTTATTTTATATTAAATTCACCCCTTTAACGCTTGTTCATAAAGGCCCAAAAATTTATCCGTTACTACTTTTCAAAAATTGTCGAAATTGAGTTTAAATTTACACTATAAAGTTAGCGGAAAATTTATCCTTTGCTTCCACTGCATATCCCAATGATTTAGCTCTCTCAGCAACGATGATATGCAATCAAATGACTTTTACGCTGTAGGGTGATTTCAATTATCAACCATTGAAGCATGAAACAACTACTCATGTTTGCTAAGCATCTCCCACTCAAGGAATTCCTACCCAACAACAGCAATAGATTTCCTGGATTAGCTACAGAAATGACTGGTGTCAATGTACTAAAATTTAACTCCCTTCTTAGTAAGTTTCTATGTCCACCAATAGTTGAATTCTTACTGGCAAGTTCAATTTCAATAAAAAAGCTTTATCAAAACTAAAAATCTCAGTTGTCTTCTCTTTGCAGAGAAAGAGTTAACACATTCGCTATTGCAGCTGTATCTCAACCAAAGAAGCAAACCGTGTCGAGGAAGAACTTTGACGAGCAAAGAGCAATGCCAATAACATAAAATATGCGTCTACGTAGACCAAGATCGAACAAGAACAAAATTCCGAACGTACCGATGGTAATTCTGGGGACGGGCCCGTCGTGCGAACAGAAATCTCGCTCCTCAGCCTCCTGCATTAGCTGCTGGACCTGCGAAAGCCGAGCTGAAACCTTTTTTCCATCGTCTCCGGAATACGACGCGGCGCACTAAATCCGGCTGAAACAAATTCCTCGAGCAACAAACTGAAACGTTATCACAAAGTTGTTCGAAACAGTTGAACACAAACGAAAAGGCGACAACAAATTGTTCTGCCGAGGACAAAAAATTCCAAGAAAAACAATCGACGTAGTTCGCACTACCGCCATTTTCAGATTTCTCGCAACCCTAAAGTGAACGCAAATCCCCTCTCAGCTTATCCGCATTCGAGGAAGATGAACGCGCAGAACGAGAGAGGGATAGAAAAGAGAGAAAATCAAAGTTTAAGTAATTACATGTCAGACTAACAGGATGTCACGTTCTTTTCAGTGCTACATTAATCAACAATCTAAATCTAAATGAACATACGAGAATCGAGATATTCATCAATCGTAAAATTCGGCCAATATCGAAACTAGTTCCCACGAATCGGAGAAGAAATCCATCGCATTAGTTTCAGTTTCTCCTCCGTCTTCCCTGCGACTTCGAAGACCATTGTCGTCCGTCTCGTCCGTCACGTCCGTCACGACCGTCTCGTCCGTCACTTCCGTCACGACCGTCTCGTCCGTCACGTCCGTCTCGTCCGTCACGTCCGTCACGTCCGTCTCGTCCGTCTCGTCCGTCACGTCCGTCACGTCCGTCACGTCCGTCTCGTCCGTCACGTCCGTCTCGTCCGTCTCGTCCGTCTCGTCCGTCACGTCCGTCACGTCCGTCACGTCCGTCTCGTCCATCATGTCCGTCCATTAGATGCCTTTCTGTGCTCTCTGATTGCTGAGGGGAAGGTAGAGCCCACCCACCTGGCCTAATCTGACCTTGCCGAGTGCCATTGTTATCGTGGTGGCCATTGCCGCTCTCCCTCCACCTGGCCAAATGATTTCCGCCGTTTACTTTGCAAGCATTTTCAAAACCAGTTAGCTCATCTGCGTGATCACCATTTCAAAATACTATAAAAACAAACTTGTATCTATCTACTAATACATTTACATCTGACAGTTCCGAGAGGAAATTTTGAAATCATAATAGAAAAAAAAAAGATTGTGTACCTTCATTCAAATTATGTAAGGTTTGCATACTGTCCACCTTACCATCTGAATGGAGCTTTCTTGTCATAGAATGGCCCTGGAACAAAGTGTAGCCTAATAATTAAACCCAACTTTGTCTCAAAGTAGTAGTTTTAGAGTTACTCTATAAATTTACATCCGGTAGCATTCACGTATCATTCGCTGAAATTATTATACTATTCTATAAACATATAAAATAATAAATTACAAGTATCAATAACTGAGTGACATGTAAGTATCATGTCAGAGTGCAAGATTAAAGTGTAAAATTAGTAAGTAAATCTAGCATTACGTGTCTTGAAGATATAAAAGATACATCGCAAATTAGCAAAAATTACCACTCTACCTTATTATGGAGTCCCCCCGAGATTCGATGAGTTGCTTGTCGTGTGATTGTGTCAGCTTCTTTGCTTTCTTCAATTGTCACCTGTACAAATAAGAAACACTATATGAGAGGATCACTAACTTCCTTTCCTTTTCAATCAGTCAAAATGATAATCTAAGTCTTTTTCATCAGCATTAATGATAATATAACAAACGTTAAACACTTACACCATCACTTCCCGTCCTTTTTATTGTTGATGAAGTGTAATATGCACCATTTAAACCTCCATATGTCACAGAAGAACTTTGAAAAGTAAAGCTACGAGCTTGGTTATGGGATTGCATAGTATTTTGCCTGTTATAATCATCTCCATACTGCAGATATTTGCCCTTTTTCTCTGCAATAAAAAACAATAGTAGGTAATTCGCAGACATTAGTATTTGGAAAAGTACCTAAATTAAAAATATCTTTAAAAAAAGCCATTACCTTGAACATCATCTTCTGGATAGTCAACATAAGGTTTGTCACTTGACCTTCCATGCTTTTTGGGATTTTCTTCCTTATCTTTACCTAGCTCTTCATTTTCATCATCAGAGTTCAACTCCTCAATTATTGGCCTGGTTGATCTCTGAGCTACTGCCCCTTGATGCTCGAGAAAACCAGAAGGTTGTCCAAAAGAACTTCCAGTAGCACCAAAAATATTTGACTGCAACATGCCTCCCAAAGGTCGAGCGAAGAAAGGATCATCAAATGGATCCTTTCCCCCGAAGAAATTAGACATTAAGCTCTGATGACCACCAAAGCCCCCAAATCCCCCGGAACCAGCAGAAGGTTCGCCAAAGTCAAAAAATGGGTCCCTTCCACCACTACCTCTGGGCTGCATTGTGTTAGCCTCCAATACTGAAAAAGCAGAAATAAAACTTATAAGACAAATTCCATCTGAATTCTGCATATAGCATTAAAAGAGAAAAATCAAACTTCAATCGACATATACAAGACAAATCAAGAGTTCACACACGGTGCAATTCTCAGCTTTAAACATCACACACCACGATGCAAGCAGTTTCACAACAATTAAAATATGTGATACTACTAATTTAAAAAAAAAAAAGAACAAAACAAAGAACCAAATTCATAAACCATAAAAAGTAGCCAATAAATAAAACGTGAAAAGAATCTAAAACAATACTCAAAAGATCGCCAAAAGGACAATGAATAAACAGAACTACTAACAGCTTAGAATAGATATTAAACTCTTACGGATAGAAAATCAAACGAACGAAATAAATCCTCGATAATAAAAAATTTCAATGATAAAATAAACATATGTACGGTAGGACGGAATTAGGTTAAAGGACCGTTTAACTTGAGAGCTACAAAATTCAGCAATCGAAAACTAAATTCTCAGCCAAGAAAAGAAAGATTTGAAAAAGCAATGAAATTACCAACAGAAAACCATCAAAGATAAAACTAACCAATCATGAACCCTAAAACCACAACAGAGGAGAAAGGGAGGAAAAATTAGCACCTTTAGAAATTAGAAACTGGAAATTGAAAGGATTGTGAAAAGCCAAACTCGATGTTCGTAAACTGAACAATAACAGAAACGAAGCGTGGTTTCCCCGATTCTCGATTGAGAGAGAGGAAAGGGAAAATTGCAGAAGATTCTAGTAAGACGAAGCTAATAACCCAGCTTACGTGTCACGTTGCTATTTGTTAAGTTAAAACAGCAAATCCAATCGGTTGGGATTTTCCCAATGCTATTGGGCTTCTTTATGATAATAATAAGGGAATTGGACCCACCTTTCAGGCCCATATTTCAAATTTTGTATTTATAAGAAGTTAAATTTAAATGTTTCGTAAATTATCTTTTATATTAAAACATGTTTAGACTCGGATTGGAGTGCCCTCTCCCACAAAGATATTTTTTGCTTTAGCTAGGGTTTGCAAAGATTTGTCTCGGGTTTTATCCGAAATAGAAATTTTGTTTGGTTGTTTAGAGAGAAAATTCTACTAATGTAATGATTAGGGGTGGGCAGAACCGGCCCGGGATCGCAAAACCGGACCAGACCATCAGTCCGGGCCGGTTCTGCCTACCGTGGGACCGGTTCCAGTTCCACTGATTGGGGAACCGGGAACTGCGGTCCAGTTCCCGGTTCCCCGTGCCGGTCCCGAGAAATCCCACAGGAGAACCGACCCATGGGTTGGCCCGATGAATTATCCGACCCATGGGTTGGATAACTTAAAAAAAAAAAACTCACTACTTTCATTTCAACTTTCACGTCCAGCGACAAGCGAGCGAGCCCTGCGCCACTGAACTCCCTCATTTCCTTTCACTCCTCAGTGGCTCAGCTCCGACGACTCGTCCCCAGAGACGTACTTGATGTCGGGACCAAATAGGGCTAACACAGAGAGACCAAACAGGGCTGTTCGAATAAGCGTCGCGTATGCACTGGAGCTATCTTCGCGGGTATCTGTGATACTTGCAAGCCTGGACTTGGTCTTCCACCACTATGGGTAGTTAATTGTTTATGGGTTATGGGTAGTTAATTATTTATAGGTAGTTAATTATTTCTCTATTTCTATCTTCTTTAAAATGTCATTTATTTCTAGTATAGAAGAGGAATAGAAAAGAATATTGAATCCCTCTCTCTTAGTGTGTCTCTCTCTCTAACTCTATCTCTCTCTCTCTTTCTAAATTCAACCCTTATCAGTGGTATCAGAGCCGCATTCATGGATACACGAGGCAAATCGAACGCTGAATTCCGCAGCAAAATGCATGAAATCTTAGCCCGCCATGAGTCCAACTTTGATCAAGTAAACTCTGCCTTACAAGCGGTGCTAACAGAGCTTCAAGCACTGCACACCTCCCGAACTGCGACCAACATCAATCCCTTCGCTCCGGGACTGTCTTCTCATTCACCAACCAATGACCGCTCACCCACCATCCCTGATCGCCATCACCACCATCTCAAGCTGTCCTTCTCGGGTTTCAACGGCGAAGACCCTACAGGCTGGATCTACAAGGCCGAACAATACTTTGATTTTCAAGGCATTTCCCCAACTCAACAAGTTCAACTCGCTTCCTTCAATTTAGAGGGAATTGCCTTGCAATGATATCGTTGGTTAACAAAGTTTCGTGGTCTTTTGACTTGGAGTGCATTCACCAAGGCTGTCATCCTACGCTTTGGCCCAACCGATTACGAAGACCCAGTTGAAGCTTTATCACGCCTGCGTCAAACAACAACTGTCACCTTGTACCAAGAAGCTGTTGAGAAGCTTTCCAATCAGGTGGATGGCTTACCCGAAACTTTCCTTGTTGGTTGTTTTATTGCCGGACTTCAGGATGACATTCGTTTGGATGTAAAAATTAAACAACCACGGACCTTAGAAAAGACGATCGGCGTCGCTCGATTAATTGAGGAACGGAACCAGTTGCAAAAGAAATCGGGTCCATTTGTCTCGCCAACGTCAAAGGCGATCTCCAACCCCTACGCTAACCTACTTGGCTCTTCCCCAAACCACCAAGTGACGGCGAAAATTACTGCTCCAACGACAACATTTCACCGAATCACCAACCAAGAAGCACGCGAACGTCGAGAAAAAAGGCTCTGCTATTATTGTGACGAGAAGTTTATCTCAGGTCATCGTTGCGAAAGACCACAATTATTCATGCTCAAAGATTCATTGCATTCAAGCCCCAGTGACAATATGGAGGCTAACAGAGAAATAGGGGACCCCGAAGCCATACTAGAAATTTCTTTACATGCTCGAACTTTCGACGTTCCTTGAAACTTATTCTGATTTTATCCTTGCGGACAATGATTCTTAAGGGGGAAGGAATGATACGTGCAAGCCTGGACTTGGTCTTCCACCACTATGGGTAGTTAATTGTTTATGGGTCATGGGTAGTTAATTGTTTCTCTATTTCTATCTTCTTTCAAATGTCATATTTCTATCTTCTTTCAAATGTCATTTATTTCTAGAAGAGGAATAGAAAAGAATATTGAATCTCTCTCTCAGTTCTCTCTCTCCAACTCTATCTCTCTCTTTCCAAATTCAACCCTTATCAATCTGCTGGAGAATTCGCCGAAGGAGAGATGTCGAACAGCGCGAAATTAGAACCTGATCTACTCGGAATAAACCTATCAGAATATATAGCTCTCGAAGGGGATTTACTGTGATTAAGATTTATCATCCGATCAATATGGCGAGAAGGGGTTAGGGTTTCGAAAGATGAAGAATTCCGGGACATTGTTACAGGCAAATTAAGCAGGGAAGAAGAAGACGAAGAGGAAGAAGAAGAAGAAGAGGAATTTCGAAAAGCCGAATTCAACCGGGATGCAGCGGAATCTTCCATTACGAGAGCAGTGAAAGCCGTCTCGAGTAGAGACGAAGGAGAGAGACAGAGAGAAGACGACAGTTTGGTGGACGGTGGTAGCTGAGAAATTACTTCACTTTCCCAGAAAAATTAAGAAGGTAAACTTTATTTTGGAAGTACTGTGAGAGACAGAGAGAAGACGACATGGTGGTCGCTAAGAAATTACTACACTTTCCTAGGAAAATTAAGGTAAACTTTATTTTGGAATAACTGTGTTAGTCTCTCTCTTGTCTTAAATGTTTGTTTAAATGTTTATTTTTTTTAAATTAAAAAAAAAATTAACATGTATGGGAGGGAACGGGTACCGAACCGGAACCGGACCAGCAATTCGGTCCGGTTCGATACCGGTTCTGCCAGAGACCGGTTCCGATTTCGGGAATTTATTTTCCGAAACTCACGGTCCGGTCCGGTTCCAGCCCAGAACCGGCCTGGCCCGACCCGGCCCAGCCCTATTAATGATTCATTTTACGTTTTCTTTTAAGACGTGTAAGATTTTTTATATTGACTAGTTTTGTAGTCATTGTTGTCCTCACAAGGATCGTTATAGTAATTAGTTCAAATCTCGAACTAAAATAAACAATATCTTGTCGGTGATAACATATTTACAATAGCTAGCATACTTGTTGTAAAATAAAATAAAATAAAATCTCTCTCTCTCTCACTCTCTAGTAAGAAGAGGATTAGGTGGCCTTAAATGAGAAGAATTGATGATGATAGCCATCTCTCCCACTTTTGGCATGTAGGAATCAATGCCACTGGACTATCCTCGTAATTCACCTTCACTTTCTTTCGTGGTAGAATCTTCCAGTTCCAGCTGACCTTCATTCTCCTTAGATCTACAAAAACAGAAGGTAGGATAATCAACCATTGATTGAATCCCCATCATTACCTAGTACTCTAATAATGGATACTACTTTACTCCAATCACTTGAATCACAGATATATTCATCAAATCAACATAGGTAATTCTTCAATTTGACAATGAATAAATCTTTGAAATTGCACACGGGTCGATGTTAAAGGCAAATAATGAAATTGGTAATCCTTTAGCAGTCTTAAAAAGCCTACAAAAACATTTGTTGCACCAACAAATTAATGAATATACAACCCTCAAGCTCGTCTATCTAGTGTCTGCTCTTATTTTAGACGATTGAATCATAGCCGGACTATCTGGAGTTTTTCATCGACCATTCTAAAATCCATTGGTGTTTATCATATATTTGAAGCAAGTACAATCCCAACTTTCTCCAAGTACCTCATGGTCTAGGACCGCATATCTCGTGGTATGGTTCGAAATACTCAATCCCAACTTTCTCGACTTCTTCGAAATGCTTTTTTGTTTGAAAGTTCCTTCTTGCTTTTGAGGCGTTTTTGTTCCCCAATAGCAGCCCTGTTGGGAGAAGGAAGATGAAAGGAAGTCAGCCTCAACAACTGGCCTGGCCTGGCTCGGCTCTAGACAGGGCCTAGAAAAAAAATTGCAGCCGGCCCAGGCCTAGTGTTAGGTCTGCGGGCCAGCCTGCAAAATTTGTTTGACAGGCCGGCTGACAGACTTCTGCCGGATTCCAGCAGGCTAACGGTGATCAGATGTCTGCATGCCCGACCACGGGCCTCCCTTGGGGGGCCCCCAAGACCTGTCGGGCACAACCTGGGCCCCTCGGCAGTGGGCCAACCTGGTCTCAGTTGCCAAGGCTAAAAAGGAAGTTTAATCAAATGAAAAGGGAGCCCAACTGTGGAAAATTCAATCGATATTACAGAAGATTTGATTGACTGGTAAAATAAAATGTTCTTACATCTTCTCTATTTTCTTCTTTTGCTCTTCTGAAGGAGGTGGTGGAACATATGAAGCAGCATCAATGATTGCCTAATTTTTTTTATTTAACACGAGACAAACACAAAAAAAAAACTGAGTTTCAGTTATAAAAATTAACAAACTAACTCATCAAGAAAGCATATGATGAAGAGGGCAACAGGAGAGCGAAATTCAAAAGTAAATTAGAACTTGTTTATAACGTAAACCAGAAACATCATCTGTCCTCAAATGTATCTTTCAAGATACCTGAAGTTTTTCAAGTGCATCTTCGATGTTGCCTCTGAGAAGAATAGTTTAAGTGTAAGTCTAAATGAATGGGGAAAATGATATTGAACAGAAGAAAAGGAGAAGAAAACAGGAACTCACTTCTGTGTTCTAGTTTTTGTAGAAGAAATCACAAGCTCCCCATCTTTATTAATGCGATTTTTCTCCTGTGCATTCGAACTTGTGTAAGCATAAGTAAAAAGTAGAGAGGGATTATTCCAATTTTCCATTATATTCTTTTTCATTCTGAGCTTTAACATATTTACAGGAGAGCAAAAGGCATCGTTTAATAATAAATGTCAATAACAAACCATTTGCATAATTTTCTCTCTAATCCTGTCACTTAGCCAATAAGCATTTTTGACATTGAACCGCATGTCCACCTTTGTGTTCACTGCACAATCAGATACCAAAGCAAAAGCCACATAAGTGGCACCAACATAGGCGGAAATATAACACTAAATCAGGCAAAAGGAGAAGCAACAGACCTTTATTGACATTCTGACCACCTGGACCTCCACTTCTGGCAAAACTCACTGTTACATGGTCTGCGTTTAAAGATGACAGCATTATAAACACAATATGCATTTACATTTACAAAACCAAAGATGAAGCCGACCAAGGGTTATAGAGAATACTTATAGGGTAAGGGAATTAACAGAATATTCTCGTTCTTTCGCAAAAAGTAGATGACTAAATCAATATCACTTTCCAAAAAATGAAAAGAGAATCTCTTAGAGACAGTCGATTTAAGTATGATCAATACGGGCAAACCTATTTGGAGGAACCAATTACCTGTAAGTGTTTATATGAATATTTTTTTTATATATATAAGAATCAATATATATTGATAAAAAGAAAATATAGAAAGAAATAGAAAAAACCCTTCTATAGACCAATCAAAGAGAAACACTACTTAATTTATAACAATTTCTCTCCAATTGGAGTAAACCAAACTAAAAAGATAAATCTTAAAAACTTAGAATTAATTATTCATTTAGCAATCATGAAATTAATGTTATTCCAAAGACCAATAGTTGGCTTTGTCTTTGAAGAGAATAGCATAGTGATGGCGCTAGATAGATGTTTCTATGAATCTAATTAACTTACATATCATACCAATTTAAACAAGGAGCCTAAACACTCCTTTGCTTCCACTGCATATCCCAATGATTTAGCTCTCTCAGCCAACGATGACATGCAAACAAATGACTTTTACGCTGTAGGGTGATTTCAATTATCAACCATTGAAGCATGAAACCA
Source organism: Begonia masoniana (assembly GCA_022432975.1). NCBI lineage: Eukaryota > Viridiplantae > Streptophyta > Magnoliopsida > Cucurbitales > Begoniaceae > Begonia > Begonia masoniana. The sequence goes on along the minus strand of CM039513.1, from coordinate 2,012,239 downwards.
CTACTCATGTTTGCTAAGCATCTCCCACTCAAGGAATTCATACCCAACAACAGCAATAGATTTCCTGGATTAGCTACAGAAATGACTGGTGTCAATGTACTAAAATTTAACTCCCTTCTTAGTAAGTTTCTATGTCCACCACATCAAATAATTGAAACCACGATTTCAATGCTTTGGAGTTCATTATATATGGGATTTAGGTAATTAGAAAACTTAAAAAGAAACTCAAATCTTCTGCCATGGAAGATAGGGTCATTTACGCAGTACATGTATCAAAATACCAATAGTTGAATTCTTACTGGCAAGTTCAATTTCAACAAAAAATCTTTATCAAAACTAAAAATCTCAGTTGTCTTCTCTTTGCAGATGAAGAGTTAACTCATTCGCTATTGCAGCTGTATCTCAACCAAAGAAGCAAACAGCGTCAAGGAAGAACTTTGACGAGCAAAGAGCAATGCCAATAACATAAAATATGCGCCTACGTAGACCAAGATCGAACAAGAACAAAATTCCGAACGTACCGATGGTAATTCTAGGGACGGGCCCGTTGTCCGAACAGAAAGCTCGCTCCTCAGCCTCCTTCAATAGCTGCTGGACCTGCGAAAGCCGAGCTGAAACCTTTTTTCCATCGTCTCCGGAATACGACCCGGCGCACTGAATCCGGCTGAAACAAATTCCTCGAGCCACGAACCGAAACGTTACCACGGAGTTGTTCGAAACAGTTGGACACAAACGGAAAGGCGATAACAAATTGTTCTGCCGAGGACGGAAAATTCCAAGAAAAACAATCGACGTAGTTCGCGCTACCGCCATTTTCAGATTTCTCGCAACCCTAAAGTGAAAGCGAATCCACTCAGCTTATCCGCATTCGAGAAAGATGATAGGGGTGGGCAGGACCGGACACCGGACCGTCAGTTTCGGTACGGGTTCGGTCCATATAAAGTGGATCGCGGCCCGGTCTTCGGTCCAAGTCCTCTGGACCGAAGTCCTTCTGTCCAGTCCGCGGTCCAGTTCTTTAAATCCCGAAGAACCGAGGACCGGACCGTGGACCGAATTTTATGAGGCTTCTTCCCAGCCCAGGGCCCCAGACTCCCAGCCCCGATTCCGAATCGCTCTGCTCTGCTGCGAAATTGCGAATCCCTAACGGCGAAGTGCGAACGGCAAAGTTTAGGAGCGAACGGCGAAGTGCGCTGCGAATCCCGAACGGCGAAGTTTAGGAGCGAACGGCGAACTGCGAAGTGCGCTGCGAATCCCGAATGGCGAAGTTTCGTTCTCTCCCGACCCCAAAGTTTCTGGCTCCCCTGCGCCGATCTCCCACCCCAGAGTTTCCGAGGTCCGAATTCTGAACACCCCGAGTTTGCCTGTCCAAGTCCTCTCATTCCCTGTCCAGTGTCCAAGTCCTCTCGCTCCTCAGTAGTCAGTGACTCAGTCCTCACATTCACGGCTCCCTGCTCACTGTAACTCTGAAATTTTCTCTGTCTAGTAATTCAGTTTCTTGTCAAAATAATACGATCAATTATTGCTTCTGTTCATATCAGCAATTGTAGCCTGTAGGCCGCAGGACTATGGTTTGATCCAGTTCTCTAATCTTGCATTTGGATTTTGAACTGTCATTTGAACGAGTCATTGGAAATGCAAGATTAAAATGTATATTAAATTTTAAATTTTGTATATTACACATTTATGTTATATTTATTTTGTTATATTCATCGTTTTTAAAATATTTTATAATTTTTTCTGTTAAAAAAAAAAAAAAAATTACACCGGACAGAACCAGGACCGGACCAAGATTTCGGGTGCGGTTCAGGTTCAGTCCCGGTCCCGCACCGGACCGGTCCAGGTTCCGGGATAAAAATCTCGAACCTGTTCGGGCAGGTTCGGTCTGGGCTCAGGACCAGACCGAACCAGTCCGTGCCCATCCGTAAGATGAACGCGCAGAACGAGAGAGGAGGGATAAAAAGAAAAAATCAAAGTTTAATTAATTAAGTAATTACGTGTCAGCCTAACAGAATGCCACGTGGATTCCACGTTCTTTTCGGTGCTAGATTAATCAACATATGAATCCATCACATCCAAACTAGTTCCTACGAATCGAGGTATTCATCTTTACATATGAAGCGAACAACATCCAAACGTAAAACTCGACAAATATCGAAACTAGTCCCTTAGAATCGGAGAAGAAATCCATCGCATTAGTTTCAGTTTCTCCCACGTCTTCCCTGCGACTTCGAAGCCCATTGTCGTCCGTCTCTGTTGTCCATTAGAAGCCTTTCTGTGCTCTCTGATTGCTGAGGGGAAGGTAGAGCCCACCCACCTGGCCTAATCTGACCTTGCCGAGTGCCATTGTTACCGCGGTGACCATTGCCGCTCTCCCTCCACCCGGCCAAATGATTTCCGCCGTTTACTTTCCAAGCATTTTCAAAACCAGCTAGCTCATCTGCGTGATCAACATTTCAAAATACCATAAAAACAAACTTGTATCTATCTGCTAATACATTTACATCTGACAGTTCCGAGAGGAAATTTTGAAATCATAATAGAAAAAAAAAAAAGATTGTGTACCTTCGTTCAAATTATGTAAGGTTTGCATACTGTCCACCTTACCATCTGAATGGAGCTTTCTTGTCATAGAATGGCCCTGGAACAAAGTGTAGCCCAATAATTAAACCCAACTTTGTCTCAAAGTAGTAGGTCTAGAGTTTCTCTATAAATTTACATCATGATATCATACAATGTAGCATTTACTTATCATTAGCTGAAATTATTATACTATTTTATAAACATATAAAATAATAAATTAAAAGTATCAATAACTGAGTGACACGTAAGTATCATGTCAGAATGCAAGATTAAAGTGTACAATTAATAAGTAAATCTAGCATTATTTCTCAAAGATACAAAAGATACATTGCAAATTAGCAAAAATTATCACTCTACCTTATTATGGAGTCCCCTCGAGATTCGATGAGTTGCTTGACGTGTGGTTGTGTCAGCTTCTTTGCTTTCTTCGATTGTCACCTGTACAAATAAGAAACACTATATGAGAGGATAGCTAACTTCTTTTTCAATCAGTCAAAAAGATAATCTAAGTCCTTTTCATCAGCATTAATGATAATATAACAAACGTCAAGCGCTTACACCATCACTTCCCGTCCGTTTTTTTGTTGATGAAGTGTAATATGAACCATTTAAACCGCCATATGTCACAGAAGAACTTTGAAAAGTAAAGCTACGAGCTTGGTTATGGGATTGCATAGTATTTTGCCCGTTATAATCATCTCCATGCTGCAGATATTTGCCCTTTTTCTCTGCAATAAAAACAATAGTAGGTAATTCGCAAACATTAGTATTTGGAAAAGTACCTAAATTAAAAATATCTTCAAAGAAAAGCATTACCCTGAACATCCTCTTCTGGATACTCAACATAAGGTTTGTCACTTGACCTTCCATGCTTTCTGGAATTTTCTTCCTTGTCTTTACCTAGCTCTTCATTTTCATCATCAGAGTTCAACTCCTCAATTATTGGCCTGGTTGATCCCTGAGCTACCGGCCCTTGATGCTCAAGAAAACCAGAAGGTTGTCCAAAAGGATGTCCAAAAGGTTGTCCAAAAGGATGTCCAAAAGGTTGTGCAAAAGGACTTCCAGTAGCACCAAAAATGTTTGACTGCAACATGCCTCCCAAAGGTCGAGCGAAGAAAGGATCATCAAATGGATCCTTTCCCCCGAAGAAATTAGACATTAAGCTCTGATGACCACCAAAGCCACCAAATCCCCCGAATCCAGCAAAAGGTTCGCCAGAGTCAAAAAATGGGTCCCTTCCACCACTACCTCTGGGCTGCATTGTGTTAGCCTGCAATACTGAAAAAGCAGAAATATAACTTATAACACGAATTCCATCTGAATTCTGCATATAGATTATAGCATTGAAATAGAAAAATCGAACTTAAATCGACATATCCAAGACAAATCAAGATTTCACACACGATGCAATTCTCAACTTTAAAACATCACACACCACGAGGCAAGCAGTTTCACAACAACTAAAATATGTGATACTACTAATTTCAAAAACAGAACGAAACCTAGGAACCAAATTCATAAACCATAAAAAGTAGCCCAGAAATAAAACGTGAAAAGAATCTAAAACAATGCTCAAACAATCGCCAAAAGGACAAAGAAAAGGAACTAAATCTCATGATATCATAATCAAAAACAAAGATTCGCCACAAGTTGAGGAGCATACCGAAGAATTTTCTCAATACAAACTAATCGCAAATCCAATAGCTTAGAATAAGTAAGCAATCCCGATAAGTATATATAATCAAAGTGCTAAGAATAGATGATTAATTCCTATGAATAAAGAGAAATACTAACAGCTTAGAATGGATATTAAACTCTCATGGATAGAAAATCAAACGAACGAAATAAATCCTCGATAATAAAAAAATTTCAACGATAAAATAAACATATGGACGGTAGGACGGAATTAGGTTAAAGGACCGTTTAACTTGAGAGCTACAAAATTCAGCAAAGAAAAGAAAGATTTGAAAAGGCAATGAAATTACCAACAGAAAACCATCAGAGATAAAACTAACCGATCATGAATTCTAAAACCACAAAAGAGGAGAAAGAGAGGAAAAATTAGCACCTTTAGAAATTAGAAACTGGAAATTGAAAGGATTGTCAAAAGCCAAACTCGATGTTCGTCAACTGAACAATAACAGAAACGAAGCGTGGTTTCCTCGATTCTCGATTGAGAGAGAGGAAAGGGAAAATTGCAGAAGACTCTAGTAAGACGAAGCTAATAACCCGGCTTACGTGTCACGTTGCTATTGGTTATGTTACAACAGCAAATCCAATCGGTTGGGCTTTTCCCGATGCTATTTGGCTTCTTTGTGATAATAATAAGTGAATTGGGCCCAACATTCAGGCCCATATTCGAATCAACTTTCTTTTATTTCTAGACGTGCATTTCTTCATTTTTTGAAATCAATTTTTGTATTTATAATAAGAAGTTAATTGTTTTATCTTTGTTTAGACTCGTATTGGAGTGCTCCGCTCCCACGAAGATATATTTCCCTTTAGCTAGGGTTTGCAAAGATTTATCTCGGGTTTCATCCGAAACAGAAGTTTGTTTGGTTGTTTAGAGAGAAAATTCTACTAATGTAATGATTCATTTTACATTTTTTTTAAGACGTTTAATATTTTTTATATTGACTAGTTTTGTAGTCATTGTTGTCCTCGCAAGGATCGTTATAGTAATTTTTTCAAATCTCGAACTAAAATAAACAATATCTTGTCGGGGATAACACATGTACAATAGCTAGCATACTTATAGTAAAAAAAAATAAAATCTCTCTCTCTCTCTCTCTCTCTCTCTCGGGATTAGGTGGCCTTAAATGAGAAGAATTGATGAGGATAACCATCTCTCCCACTTTTGGCATTTTCATTTACTCCTGCAACTAACACTTTTCACACAGTTCCAATGGAATCACTCTACTTTGATATTCACAAAAAAAAAAATTGCAAAAACAACTACTTATTTCTCCGGTAATTGTAGATTTGAAGCTTGTACTATACATTTTTTTTTAATTTGTTTATGTACTAAGAAAATGATAAACCGAACTTTGTACTTTGATTCTGTTATCAATTTTGACTTTCTATCAATAATTTTATTAAACTCTCATTTAAAAAATTACCAAACAATCTTAGATTCAGTTGAAATTTTTACCACATGTTCACTACTTAATAGAAGATAATCTGAAAATTTTCGTTATTTTTTAAAACATGTACGATTTATTGTAATTTTATTTTAGTATTTTATAAAAATATTATAATAAATCATACATATTTTAGAAAATCCCAAAATTTTTCTATTATCTATTCATCGTTTGGTATTATTTTAAATTAATCTTAGTTTATTCTTTACTTTATAAATTAATTTTTAAAGTAAGCAGATTTCAGAGGGTCGGGAAGATTTTCGAGGGTCGGGAAGATTAAAAATGTGAAAATATTTGTATAGTATAAGATTCTTGATGACAACATCAAGTGGGCTTTTGTCAAATTTCCACTCTCAATGTAATAGAAGCTATGTATATATATATATAAGTAATAATGATAATAATAAATTTTATTAATTTTGTCCTTCACTTTCAATGACTTGACTTCATTCTCTGAGTAGATTCGATAGGCATTGTCTAATATCCAAGTCATTCACGTATTCATTTAACTAAAGAATCTTATTTATAATAAAATAATATTATTATTTTATTTACACAATTTTATAATTAATATATGGATTTATATTTTTTAACAATATTCCAAAAAATTCTTCATCAATAACTATCATTCGTCTAAGCATATCCACTCGTGTATTTTGTAAATATGTGCATATCCGATGCATAAGTGTTCAATCTTGCACGTTCCTGATTCACAAAAATCAAATTCAGCTCTTTTAGTCCCCGGTTCAAAGGGCATCAGCCAGGAGCAGTCGTTTGATTCAAAATAAATGTTTTGAATTTTCAAACTAAACTTCAGTTCAATATTTCTAAGGACGTGACGTTAACTATGACAAAACTTGATACCATAACAAAGTTTGGTTAGCTTTGTAATATAAGAATTTCAAGGTTGCGATCTCAATTTAGGGTGGCCAGTGGCCCCGTTGGATTAAAACATGGTTCGGACTTCCAATTAGAAGCAGATCCATGTTCAATCCAAGATCTTATCGATTGATTAAATGAATCAACTCAATGAATAATTAAATGTGCATGCAATTACAACCGTCATAAACTGATAGATCGAGTATGGGGATTGGAATTGCGTGGGAAGTGTTCTACGTGGAGCTTTGAATGGCAGCCATGATTACAAGACGACGAAATCCAACCTAAGAAAGTGAAAGAACGCGATGACAGAGTTGACATCAGATCTCAAATACGCTTCGTTGAATAAACGTCGACTCAGTTGCAGAGACGAAGCGAGACTGAAGAAAATGGCTCCTTCGTCGTCATCCTCTCACTCTCTCTCCAAATCGCCGCCGCCTCTTCACCACTCCTCCCGTTTCACCCCCGTAAGTACTTCACTCTGAAAATGGCGCGATTCTTGCAGAATATTTAGAGCTTGGTTTCATTTTTTGTTTCATGTTTTTTGTAGCAGATTCATGAGTGCGCGAGGGAAGAAGAAGATGAGTACAGCGAAGGAAGAAGAAGCCAGAGCGGAGCTACTCCGAGTGGAAGCGCCGGCACGGCGGTCAACCAGAAGCACAAAACGACGCCGTTACCATCTCAGAGGGACAAAAATGGCAGACCAGTCGTTTCAAAAGCGGCGGATTCTTTCTGCGGAGAAGATGGGTCGGTTTCCTGCAGTAAGTGCAGACCAAGTGTTCGAGAAAAGTTCTCAGTGGTTCCGTTGGATAATTATAAACTCTCTCTCTCAATGGCCAGCCCAAACGGGATTTTCAAATCCATCGTTTCCTCTCTTTCGCGAAAGAGTCCGGGATGCGGAAACGAAGCTGCAAATGTGATGAATGCTACAGGCGAGCGATGGAGAATGGCTTTTACAGAGCTTTCAAACAAGCTGATTCAAGCTACGAGGAAGAGAGACGAAGCTATTCTCGAAGCTTCTAGGCTCAAATACTCCATGGCTGAACTGGAGAAGAAGCTCAACAAGCTAGAAATCTACTGCCACAGCTTGAAATATGGGCTAGATGAATGCAACGGAAACTCAAAGTTGAGGATAGAAAAAAACCCAGTTCAATATTCCGGCGGAGGTCATAAGGCTCTAGAACATTTCTTGATTTCGGTGTCGGAATCTAGGTCGGCGCTCCGGCTGTTAAGTAGATCACTAACCGTGCAAATTCGCCAAATGGGGATGAAAGTTTACGAGAGAATTTCGGCTCTTCTTCAACCTTTTGATGTCAGAATTTCTCTCTCTAAAAACCCAAGAAGCTTACTGTTTTATCTCGAAGCATTGCTGATCAAGGCTTTCTACGAGGATTTTGAGTCTGTCGGGTTCCAAAAAAACGCAGCAGACCAAATTCTGAACCCAGTGGATCGTTGCGAGGCCAATTATGCCTCTTATACGATTCTTCAAGGGTTGACATGGGAGGAAGTTTTGAACAAAGGAACGAAGCATTTCAGTGAGGAGTTCAGCTGGTTTTGCGACCGGAAAATGAGCGAGATTGTCGCCATGTCAGGGTGGAACCGAGCTTGGTCGGAGCCATTATTGCAGGCCTTTTTTGGTGCGTCTAAAGCTGTTTGGCTGGTGCACCTTTTGGCCAATTCGGTTCACCCAAGCTTACCCATTTTCAGAGTGGATAGAGGGGCGTGTTTCGACCCGGTTTACATGGAGGACATTGGAGGTGATAGAGGGAAGAAGTTGGCTCCTTCAGTGGTTCGAGCCATGGTCGCACCAGGGTTCTATGTTCATGACAATGTGATCAAGTGCAAGGTCCTATGCAGGTACTACAACCAGAATACCAACTTTCTTAACGTTAATAAGAATTAAGAACGCCTCTCTCTCCCCATTCCATTAGGGAAATGAAAGATGAAGATGAACCCATTTGAAGTTTCGCTTCAGACAAGCCTTTGCCTGTTGGATTTAGCGTGCAAAATATCATGGCCAGAGTCAAAGCAATGAACTTGGCATCTTCTACTTGTCCTCGTGACCTTTTTCTCAGCTTTTATGGCTGGTTTTTGGCTATTAGATTCTCTCTCTCGTCGAGATCCAGCCAATTTTTATGTCAGTCATAACTCCTACTCCTGCAGAGTGTAGATATAAAAGTATAGGTGTATATGTGTCGTGTGTGTGTGTTGCATGTGTGATTGTATTGGAAATGGGACAAAAGTAAAGAGGGGAGAGAAAACCCATGTGGCCAGGATGTACAAATGTGAAATACTTGTTGGATTTAGTGGAGTTGAATGATGTAATTATTGTTAGAGAATTTGTCTTTTGTTGTGGACTGGAAGAGAGCCTAGACTTATCCTAATAAGGGTAAGGCAGTAAAAGTGAAAAGTTATAACAGGAGCTGATAATCCAGTAGACTTGGGAGTTTTAACAAGTAGTTGAACCTGATACAATCAAATCCGAAGTTTTTAACTCAAAATTGGAAGAATTTTGAAAATTGAATTTGATCAGTACCTCTTCTTCTTTGTTTGTTGAACAGCTTTGAGAGCATAGAAATGGTGATTTCTTTAACGGCAAATATAATTACAAGCACGACACCTCCATTAAATGCCACGAGCTTATATTTGTCTGATAGGAAACAATGTTTGATACACACAACGTAGGAGACAGACGTTAGGATTCTGCATCACAAATGGGCAAGATTAGCATCTCAATTACTCACTTAATTCACTAATTGACAATTAATGAAATAAAATTGAGCTTAGCATCTTCTGATGGTGTTCTTCGATTCTAGTCAGATTTTAGATCTTGGGTGGAACTGTAGTATGCATCAACGTTCTTGGCTCTTAGATCATCCTTCAACTGAAATGAATAAGAAAATGATGATCAGAACAAACAGAGATCACAGACCGATGAAGAGACTCTTGCTTATCATTTGGAACTAAACCTTGTTCGCTGACAATTTAAAGTAAAACTGAAAGACTGAATTGGATCGTGTAATCCTTTTCTTCGTCTTATTATTTATAGCTTTAACCAGATATACTCCTTCACGATGTTCTTGCCCGAGTTGTAGATGTAGAAAATTTATCTATTATATTTCAAAAAAGAAAATCAATTTCTCCTCGTCTAATTCAAGCAGGAGCTGCAGCTGCATATTCCAAAGGAATATGACATAAGAGACCTTTTCTCAACATTAATATGAAAGATTTTCGTGCAATGATAAACGATTTTTTATTACAAAAGTAATATAACGAATTTCCATCAACTTAAATTTCAACTCATAAAAGGAATAATGATTATCTTGCACGCTGAATATGATCATAAGAAACTAGTTCATAAAATTCGTATCTCACGTAACCAAAAGAGGAGAATCACGAGTTTTACCTTCTTGAGAATCTTCTTCTGGAACCGATAGCCCTGGTGAAGTAATGAAAAAAGGATATTCATTTGTAGAGGTTAGTCATAATGCCATAAAAGATTGCCTATTCAATTTATAACATAACTTTAATTACCTTATCAGTTCCGTAGATAAAGTCACAATATGTGAATACTGAAGCAAAATTACTCTGGCTTTGACCCCCAACGTAGTGATGGTAATCATGATGTTCAGCTCCACCATAGAACGGTATATATTTTGTTGGATTCCACGGAAAGTCATACCTGAATAAGACCATATAAGTTCCAACACGGATTGGATGTGCCATTTTTATATCAATAATTGAAAACAAAGCAATGCCTTAGTCATTATACAAACTATAAGAATAATGTCACGTTTACTCTGTATTCTAACACTTAATTCTTACTTCCTTACATAACAAACATGAGTCGGATATAATTATTGATTTATTTTAACTATTTATATTTTGTCATATTAATTGCGCCCATCAACGTTTGTCGCATCATGAAATAAGAATTTGAAAGTAGAAATATAGAATATATATAACATTACTCAAATTATAAGGCCTTATTAGTCTCGTTAATGATTTCTTACTGGTCAAAAGTCTCGTTTCATCATACTCTCTTATTCTAACTATATGAGGAAAACGATGAGTACTTTCTTTAAAGTATATACCCTGCTAATTTCACTCTTATTTTAAACTATATTTCTGAATTAAAAAAGATATATGACAATTGGCATAATGATACGACGGTTTTATTTCATTTTTCAGAAAAATACATCTCAACAGTACTAACACCACAATTTACAGAATCCATTTTATAAGGTTTGACCTAATCACATTCAAAACATCACAACTAAATTATAACGCCAAACAGAAATACCTTTGTAAGGAACAACCAAGCAACCCAAATAATTATTTTACCAGATTTTCTCTGGGCTGCAGAGGAATATATCAATAGCAACTGTTTCAGGCAATCAGCTTATTTGAGTCATTTTTAAAGGTTTAAGGCCACTAGTAATAGGAAGATAGAACACATAGCTCATGCCGTAGGTACATTGCCCAGGAAACAAAAAGAACAATGCTACAAAAAGGTCCAAACAGAGCTATTCTAGAAGAAGAACACAACGTCAAAAAGTTTTTCAATAACAAAGCAGAAGACAGTAAATCTGGGAAGTAACGTTTTCAACCTAAATGCTTGAAATAAACGTCCAACACAAAAAGGAAACAAAATGATATCTGATTTGTGAATCACAACATGATGCATTTTAGCATCTCCGAATTATGTCAGTTCTTACTATAATAATAGCTTTGCACAATGAGTTTATGAAAAATTGTATATCAATGAGTGACAGTAAACAGAACAACCAAAAAAAAAAAAAAAAAAGATAATAATAAAAATACAAATAGGGGCATTATGAGGATCCTTGTTAGTCATAACTATAATATCCCACAATTGATGATCTTTCAGAACGAAAGAAGTGTGCATGCAATTTTGTTAATGAAGAAAAAAGGTAAAGAAGGGATCATAATGAGAATGATAAAGGTAAAAGAAAAAGGCATTATCATGCGTACCCACTGTGTGTGTCAATGGCCTCGATCTGCCGTAAAGCAATCCACAACCAGAGAGTGATCATGTGACCAGGCGCGATAGCTGGCCCGAGAAAAGATGGGATACCAAGTATCAAAACCTCGGCCCAATGCGCATAGGGTGCAGCAAAGCTAATCGGAGCTGTATATTCATGGTGAACACGATGAATCTTCTCGTACCCCCATTTCCCGTGAAGAAATCTGTGGATCCAGTAGTTTGTATAATCCTCTACCACAAAGTACACCAGTAACTGTGAAAGAATTTCCCATCCTGATGGTAATGGCAGCCCCGTTCTAATACCAATCATCTACCGATAACACCACAAAAATTCAATAAAATCCAGACTCTCAGATATCCGAACTTTATCCAAAATCAACTCACATTCAATAATTTTGCATGCATAAATCTGCAATCACTACTTATCTGATTCAAAAACAACAGCTGGAAATCGTTATCTACCTTAATGGAAGGGTAGGAAACGAGCTGGAGGGGACCGACAACGAGAAAGAACATGCGCATAACATCCTTGTAGCATCTAAGCATATCAGATTGAGACAATCGGACTTTAGGCTGGATCTTGAACTTATCGATGCCAGCGCAGCGCAAAAGATCCATAACGACTAAAGGAAGAGGAACGACTGAGAAAATGAAGAAGAGGAAGATAATGTTATGGCAGAAGAGAAAGTAATCCGACTTCGTAGCAGAGTACTTGAACCAAAAGATCTCGAAGAAGGTGAGGCTACGGCCGAGCGCCGCCTCGGCTTCCGCCAGAGATTGATACGGCAACATAGAGCAAATGTGATACGAAAACCCGTCGCCGAGAGCGTCGAAGCCGATGGGGCAAAATTCGTGGCTGGGAAAGCAAATGCCCCAATCGAGAGAGAGAGGAGAGAGGAAGACGGTTAAATAATGCGGGAATTTTGAAAGGACGAGTAGAGAAGCCAAAAGGAATCTATGAATTTACCAATAATTGTTTTTGGTCACGCTATACATTGTCACGTCTACAAATAACGTGACATTTTATTATTTTTCTACGTAAACTATGTGTATGTTTTTCTTTTTTCTTATATTTAATGCAAACTATATTTGTAAATAATTCTCCGTTTACCTTAAACATAGACCTAAAACTTGTTAAATTTTATTGATTAATCATAGCCTCGTGTAATTTTTTATTCTGAAATTTTTTTTAGCACTGTAAGCATGCTGTCTATGCCTTGGCGGTTGACCGATAATCTTCAGTTCTGAATTTTACGCATAGAACGGGGGATCGTTCTCGTTAGAACGATCTCTTGTTGTGTCGGGGTGTTCTCCACGTGCAACGCATGGGGAGAACAAGGTGGGTTTGGGAGTGGAGACCCCCCGAGCGCACGTGACAGGTACGTTCTAGCCCTCGGGTGGGTTTCCGCCCTCAAACTCACCCCTCGCGTAAATTTGAGGACCGCTCTTGGAGAACTGTCCCTATTCCCTGACAACTATTGATGGCTTTGAGTACGATGGCTTTGAGTACCAATAATTGTTTTTGGTCACGCTATACATTGTAACGTCTACAAATAACGTGATATTTTATTATTTTTCTACGTAAACTATGTGTATGTTTTCCTTTTTTCTTATATTTAATGCAAACTATATTTGTAAATAATTCTCCGTTTACCTTAAACATAGACCTCAAACTTGTTAAATTTTATTGATTAATCATAGCCTCGTGTAATTTTTTATTCTGAAATTTTTTTTCGCACCGTGAGCATGCCTATGTCTATGCCTTGGCGGTTGACCGATAATCTTCAATTCTGAATTTTACGCATAAAACGGGGGATCGTTCTCGTTAGAACAATCTCTTGTTGTGTCGGGGTGTTCTCCACGTGCAACGCATGGGGAGAACAAGGTGGGTTTGGGAGTGGAGACCCCCCGAGCGCACGTGAGGGGTACGTTCTAGCCCTCGGGTGGGTTTCCGCCCTCAAACTCACCCCTCGCGTAAATTTGAGGACCGCTCTTGGAGAACTGTCCCTATTCCCTGACAACTATTGATGGCTTTGAGTACGATGGCTTTGAGTACCAATAATTGTTTTTGGTCACGCTATACATTGTAACGTCTACAAATAACGTGATATTTTATTATTTTTCTACGTAAACTATGTGTATGTTTTCCTTTTTTCTTATATTTAATGCAAACTATATTTGTAAATAATTCTCCGTTTACCTTAAACATAGACCTCAAACTTGTTAAATTTTATTGATTAATCATAGCCTCGTGTAATTTTTTATTCTGAAATTTTTTTTCGCACCGTGAGCATGCCTATGTCTATGCCTTGGCGGTTGACCGATAATCTTCAATTCTGAATTTTACGCATAAAACGGGGGATCGTTCTCGTTAGAACAATCTCTTGTTGTGTCGGGGTGTTCTCCACGTGCAACGCATGGGGAGAACAAGGTGGGTTTGGGAGTGGAGACCCCCCGAGCGCACGTGAGGGGTACGTTCTAGCCCTCGGGTGGGTTTCCGCCCTCAAACTCACCCCTCGCGTACGTTTGAGGACCGCTCTTGGAGAACCGTTCCTATTCTCTGACAACTATTGATGGTTTTGAGTACGATGACCGTGAAGTTGGGCAATCTGTCCTAGACTAAGTTAATCAAATTAACTACTAATCAATGATAAGTGTGTATTTTACACACTTAGTTATACTTTTTATATTTGATTTGATAAGTTTTTATCAAGTGTTTGAAGAGATTTGATAAATTTTGTGGAAGTGTGCAGTAAAATTAAATAAAACAGGAAAAAGAAAGAAGCTGAAGAAAAACAAAAAGTCGATCGTAGCATAAACATTGTAGTGATCGATCGCTGTACATGATATAGTTACCAGCGATCGATCACCACAAATCATGAAGAACAAAAGCTGGCGAATGATGTAAAGAAGTAAAGCAAAGAAAAGAGATGTGGAGATCGATCTCTGGCATTTCCAGAGATCGATCGCCAACATGAAGAAGAAGCAGCTCACCATGCAAATTGAAGAAGAAACAAACAAACAGCAGCTGAAAAGAAGCAGAAGACAGAAGACAAGCTAACCACAATCTCTTGCAATCATTGCTGAAGACCACTGATTTTGAAAAGAAGAAGAAACAATCAATCTCCTGGAAGGCTCAGCGATCAATCTCCATTCAAATGAAAGAAGCCAGCGATCGATCTCTGTCCATCGATCGCTACACATGAATCAGCAAGAAGGCAGAGATTGAAGAATTAAAAGAGGCAGCGATCGATCTCTATACATGCTAGAGATCGATCGCTACAAAACATGCGTTTGCAAAACAAAGGAGAAGTCTGCGATCGATCTCTATCCCTCGATCGCTATACAAGACGCTTGCAAAATAGAAGAGATGCAGCGATCGATATCCATAACATGACAGCAATCGATCGCTGATCAAAGTTTAATATGGAAAGCTGATGTGTTTTAATCCAAGCCATTCACCTGAAGACAGATCTAATCTCAACCGTTGATGGAGTTAAAAGAAACCATTAAAAACCTAAAGCAGACCTAAATTCAGGCATTCAGTAAATCGAGAGGCCGCGACTGAGAGCAATTCCGAGGCGAGGAAGGGCGATCAGGCTGTGTTTTATAATTGTTTTCTTTTCTTTTTCTTTTCCTTTCCACTGTTTCATTATGCAACTCTTTAATATTATTGTTGTTTATTTTTCTAGTATGAACTAATCTTTCCGTTCTAGGGTTTCGATGTAGCTTTACTATGATTGTTTATTTTTCTTGATTCAAGTATTTTATTTTCTGTTTCTGTTCTGTGTTGAGTAATTTATTCTGAACGTAATGCTTAGGTTTGCTTGATCACCAAAACTAAGATCTTTAGGGTTAATTCGGGATGCGAGAGCGGAGAATTTAACCGTGCACTGAATATTTTGCCTTAAAAAGGATCCTAGGCTAGAGATAGTTAGGACGTTTGAGTGGTAATATAATTTCTTGTTCTTAATGTATTCAATTAATTCTCAGGATTAGAGACCGAGAGGTGATAATTCGTTAGTTGAATAAGTTTGTCTTTGCTCGAGAGAGATTGATAAATATTTTCGTGAAATTGCCATCAACACATAGAAATAGGATTTAATTATTTGGATTAGGTCTAATAAACAGGATTAGTTAAGTGAAATCGGAACCCTGGATTTTCTCAACATATAATCTTACTTCTTTATTTTAGAATATTTAATTTAAATTGTTCACTTATTTTATTTGAATTATTTTAGTTTTAATAAAAATCCAAATCACTAAATTTATTGTTTCTTTTCAAATTAAACTAAAAATTAAATATTGATTATTTAACACAATTATTCCTCGTGGGATCGACACTCGTACTTTTATATACACTTTATTACTTCTGCGACACGTGCACTTGCGTAGTACGATTTTGTTGACTTAGAGAGTGTTTAAGTCATAATTTGTTTTTGATGATGTATTTGTATATTAAATATTCAATTTGATTATGTGTACTTAATGAGAATTATAAATATGAGTTTATTTGGAAATACCCTTGAAAAGGGTATTTTAGTTGTCTAATAAATTGTATTGAGTATACAGGGCTGAATAGTTAAACAGGGCTGTAAAACTCGTGCTTCTGCCGATGACTATACAATGGAAGCCTCTGCCGATTACTAAGCAGAAGAAGACGCTGTTTTGAAGTTATCATCTGCCGATAGCATCCTTGAAGACATATGCCGATGACGTGTCAACTGCTCTTATGCCGATCGCTAAAAGACAAAGAACACTCATGCCGATAGAAACTTAATGATGTTTCTGCCGATGACGTGTCAAGAACACTCATGCCGATAGAAACTTAATGATGTTTGTGCCGATGACGTGTCAAAATACTCATACCGATGGAGTCTTAATGATCTTATACTGATGTCGTTCAACCTGGCAAATGCCGATCACAAGACGACAAACTTCAAGACTCATCATGCAGATGACGTGGTCTGTGCATATATGTTCCATCTGCCGATGGCGGCTTAAAGAACCTCGTGCCGATGGCGGCTTAAAGAACCTCGTGCCGATGGCGTTTAAAGAAACCCGTACCGATGAGATGATGACGTGTCAAGTTGAATATGCCGAATGGCATTTGAAACTACTCTTGCCGATGCTGTTCAAGGATACCTATGCCGATTGCATTACCATGTCGCTTCCACCGATGACGTGGTATTAATTTAAACTGTTTCTGCCGATGCATTTCCGCCAGAAATCAAAGCCAGTCGCGAAGCTACAGTGACGTCGCTTTCAAGCTTTAACTCCAGAACATTAATGGCGACGACGAACAAAAATTTAGTTGCAACGGCTATCCACGATTGTACGACTTCAGCTCCAACGGTAACATTTTTCTCTTTGTGAACATAGATGCATTCAATTCGATGAAGAAGAAGATACAGAGTATATAAGTTAAGCTCAGAACACGAAGGAAGAACTTTTTGCGAATTCTCAATTGATAGCCCTAAGCTGCAAAAGTTTTCATACTCTGTAATCACTGTACATCTCTCTAAACTCGAACTTGAGATTTCTGCTGTGAGAGTGTAGTCTGTGATCAATTTCACAAATACAAATCATTTGTAAAGGCAGTGGATTGACGCCCGGCAAGTTCAATCCAGAATTGTAAAGGCAATTGATCGGAGCCCGGAATCCCGATCTAGTCATTCTCGTGAGGAGAAGGTTAAGGATCTTCAAGGGGTGAGCCTTGAAGCGTGGACGTAGGCAGTTTGGCCGAACCACGTAAAAAGTACTGGTGTCGAATTTCTCTCTCTCTCTCTTTACATTATTTGAGTACTTGTGTTAAATTTAAGTTTTAATCAAGAAGAAAAATTAAGTTAACATTTAGTAAAATTAAAAAGTCTAATTCACCCCCCTCTTAGACAATTACGGTCCTACAGATTTTTCGCAACAATCAAGAACAACCTCTTCAGATTTCAACTCTAAACTAATATTATTCATTTGTTATATTAAAATCTAAATAAATACTAATAATTAAAACACGAGGCTGAATTGATATTTTATAATTTAATGGAATTGTACGGTCCATGGGGCTCAAGACAAATAGACATTGTTGAGTAGTTTTACAAGTCACTGAGGATCAATAAGTTGGGAGCCTAACTTTTAAGAAATCCTTGCCTTTTTCACACATGTTGTTGACCTTTTTTTTTCATTTTTTGAAATGGTGGAATTAATTATTTTAAAATAACTATCTCTAAACTTTTAATTTTTTCTAGTATTTATTCCATATTTAAAAAAACACTATTTACGTACTAAAATTAAAGTGAGAATATTATGTTATATGTTTATAATTATTTGGATTTTTATTAGGAAAATTTAAATTTTAAAAATTTAATTATTAGTCACAAAGACAGGTGCACTTAATTTTCAAGTTAGATTGAAATCAGGAATTATAGATTGGACTAAAAAAAAAAAAAGAAGAAGCTTCATTTTTTGGATTTTCGAATTTTCGAATTTTGGGATTTCTTCGAAGGTTTTTTGCAAATTTCGGCAAAAAACGGTCAGATCTGATGATTTTGGCAGCAAAACGCATGGATCTGAGGGTTTGGATGAAATAAAACTCGGGTTTTCTGAAGAAAACAAGGCTGTTTGCTTGTATACTAACGTAGTACGGGGGACCGTTTGAAGGTGAACACCCCCCGCGAGTTCTTAGAACGGGGTCCCGTTCTAAGAATGCGACAAACCGTTCTTAGAACATTTATCATACGTGCACGTGCGGGATACGTTCCAGCGGGGGATGAGTTAGCGCGCGGGGGTCTCCACCCCCGTTCTCCTCACACGTTGTACGAGAAAAACGCCCCGACACAATGGAGAACCGTTCTAACGAGAACAGTCCCCCTGTTCTATGTGTGAAATTCAGAAGGTGAGTTATCGGTCAACCGCCAAAAAAATTTTGATAGTTTAAAATTTTTTTAGCATAACCATACTTTGGGTGTAAAAAAAAAAAAAAAAAAAGTTATTTAGAGGGTTAAAATGGATCTAAGAGTAGACTTCCTTATTCTTTCTCATTAAGTCTCACATCACATCCTCTTTATGTTTGGTCAAAAAGTTCAAAAATCTGAACATCCCAAGGGGTAAAGTTCTAATATACTAATCAATTATGTTATGACTCTAAAAAGACTAGGTAACATAAGTATTGACTGTATAAGATAAAAAAAGTTACATTATTTTTGTGCAAATTAAAAAATAATAATGAGTAAAATTCAGTTTAAACCCTGAAGTATAAGATATTTAACAAAAATTTACTTAAAGTAAAATTTCAAACTATCTAAACCTCGAAGTATGAAAAACGTTTGATTCGGTTGGTCCTTAGTTCTCAAAAATTGAGGGGCCGATCTCCAACATCGAAAAGCCGTTCTTAGAGAACGGCTCCCCGATTTCACTTGGCACGTTCAAGTGAGATTGGGGGGTGGCGACTCTAGTTCTCGACAAAAAATATAGCAAACGATATCGAATAATCATATATTCAGCATATCATTACAAGATAATCAGAAAATTTTCATGATTTTTCAACGGTGTACGATTTATTATAATTTTTGACGTCTATTTTATATAATATTGTTTAAACATGTGGTAAAAATTAATTAATTGTACAAGTATTGAAAAATCACGAAAATTTTTATATTATCTCCCATGATAAGTTAAACATGTGGTCAAAATTTCAAGAAAATCCAATATCGTTTGATATGTTTTGAATCGTTCAAATGATTTCAAGGATAATAAACATTTGTTCTCGACAAAAAACACATGAAACAATATCGGATTTGTTTGAAATTTTTACCACGTGTTCAACATATCATGGAAGATAATCTAAAAAGTTTCATAATTTTTTAACTATACTAAGAGTAATTATAATGTTTTAAATAACATTCTATAAAATAGACGTAAAAATTTATAATAAATCGTACAAGTGTTAAAAAGTTACGAAATATTTCTGATTATCTTATAATGATATGCTAAATATGTGGTAAAATTTTTAAAAAAATCTGATATTGTTACTATGTTTTTTGTTGATAACAGAGGTCACAACCCCCGGTATCACTTGAACTTGCCAAGTGAGATCAGACCATTGGCCCCCTGATCTTTGAGAACGAGGGACCGACAGAGTTTAAATCAAATATTTTTCATTATTCGAGGTTTATATCATTTGAAATATTACTTTAAGGTAGTTTTTGTTCAATGTCTCGTACTTTAAGGTTTAAATTGAATATTACCCGATAATAATCTATTTATTAAAATATCGAACAATTATACAAAAAAAAAACTAAAAAATTGTGTGAAAAACTCTAATGAAAAAAAAACCACAGCTAAAGCATGTAATTCAGGGTCATAAAAAACAAAATAGAGAAATTTTGCGACTCAAATTATGTACATGGACATGTTTATTGCATCTCGATTCTTTCACTAACACTAAATAGTTTTAAGAAATTGTAACTTTTTCAACTTGACCTTGATAGAATTGGGGAATCTAATAATGGTATATTGAAACATAATCGTAGTATTCATGTAGTGTAATATTTTTGAATTTGTCGTTTTGCATTCAAGTAAAAAAAAAAAAAAAAAAAAAAAAAAAAAAAAAAAGTAATCCGACTTCGTAGCAGAGTACTTGAACCACAAGATCTCGAAGAAGGTGAGGCTACGTCCGAGCGCCACCTCGGCTTCCGCCAGAGATTGATACGGCAACATAGAGCAAATGTGATACGAAAACCCATCGCCGAGAGAGTTGAAGCCGGTGGCGCCCATCGAGCAAAATTTGTGGCTGGGAAAGCAAATGCCCCAATCGAGAGAGAGAGAGAGAGAGAGAGAGGAGAGAGGAAGACGGTTAAATAATACCGGAATTTTGAAAGGTCGAGTAGAGAAGCCAAAGGGAATCTCTGAATTTACCAATAATTGTTTTTGGTCACGCTAAACATTGTCACGTCCACAAATAACGTGACATTTTATTATTTTTCTTTATTCTCGATTATAATTATTTTATTTATTTTTGCTAAATAACATTATTCAAAACTTATAATATAACATCTTTTTCTCCAGCTCTTCAGCTTGAATTCCTCCACAAGAAATTCATCAGCCTTCCTTTCCTTCTCGGAATAGCTTTTTTCATTGCCGTTCATGATGAAATGATAGACGGTGATACTCACCGCAGAGTGGCTAGACATTCGAGCTACAAATGCTAGGGCTTCTCGATCGTCAAGACCGCCAATGAAAAAATCAATTCTACATTTAACGAGAATTATATCATAAATTTAAATATGATTCCTACGACATTTAACAAGTAGACAAACTCTAACATTTAACGCTAAAAAGTCAACTTTGGGTATGATCGAAACAGAATCTAAGTAAACAAACTCTAAAATTTTAATTCAATGTTATTTTACTTGGTGGAAGGGTTTTCACAAACTATGTTTTTTTTTTTAATAAATGTTTTTTGAAATTGAAGATGAGAGAGAAAGAGAGGAGAGAGAGAGAGATTTGTGACTTGTGAGATAGTAGTCAAAATTCCAAAACATAAAAGTTTAAGCATGATTGATTTAGCATGCCTATGCCTATGTTTAATAAAATGGATCTTCAAAGAGTAGACTTCCTTTTTTCTTTTAGGTAACATAAGTATTGACTGTATAAGATAAAAAAAAAGTTACATTATTTTTGTATAAGTTACAAAATAATAATGAGGAGATATTTAACGAAAATTATCTTCAAGTAAAATTTTGAACTATCTAAATTTCGAAGTATGAAAAACGTTTGATTTAAATCTTGTTGGCCACCAGTTTTTAAAAATTGAGGGGTCGATCTCCAACATCGAAATACCGTTCTTAGAGAACTGTTCCCCGATCTCACTTGGCACGTTCAAGTGAGATTGAGAGTGGTAACTCTCTGTTCTCAACAAATAAACATAACAAATCATATTGAATTATCGCATGTTTAGCATATCATTACAAGATAATCTGGAAGGTTTCGTGATTTTTCAACACTGTGCGATTTATTATAATTTTTGACGTCTATTTTATAGAATATTATTTAAACACGTGGTAAAATTTAATTAATTGTACAAGTGTTGAAAAATCACGAAAATTTCTAGATTATCTTCCTATAATAAGCTAAACATGTGGTCAAAATTTCAAAAAAGTTAGATATCGTTTGATATGCTTTGAATTGTTCAAGTGATTTCGGGAGTTGTGAATCGCCGTCTCAACAAAAAACATACCAAATAATATCTTATTTTTTAGAAATTTTTACCACATGTTTAACATATCATGGGAAGATAATCTGAAAAGTTTCGTGATTTTGTCAACTCTACTACGATTAATTATAATGTTTTAAACAATATTCTATAAAATAGACATACAAAATTATAATAAATCGTATAAGTGTTAAAAAATCACGAAATTTTTTTGATTATCTTCTTATGATATGCTAAACATGTGGTAAAAATTTTAAGAAAATCTGATATTATTTGCTATGTTTTTTTGTTGAGAACAAGAGTTACCACCCTGTGTCAAATGAGATCGGCCTCTGATCTGGGACAGACATAGTTTAGATCAAATTTTTTTCATTATTCGAGGTTTATATCGTTCGAAATGATACTTTAAGGTGATTTTTGTTCAATATCTAATACTTTATGGTTTAAATTGAATATTACCCGATAATAATATATTTATTAAAATATCAAACAATTATACAAAAAAAAAACTAAAAAATTACGTGAAAAACTTTAATAAAAAAAAAATCACGGCTAAAACATGTAATTCATGGTCATAAAAAAACAAAGTAGAGAAATTTTGAGACTCAAATTGTATACATGTACATGTTTATTGCATCTCGATTCTTTCACTAACACCACATAGTTTTGAGAAATTGTAACTTTTTCAACTCGATCCGGATAGAATTTGCGAATCTAGTATATTGAAACATAATTTTATTATTCATATAGTGTCGTTTTGCATTCAAGTACAAAAAAACAAGGTAAGTAGACAAACAAATCACGCTATATCTTGTGTCGCGTTCATATGTCATTATTTATCGAGAATCTTAATGAATTTCCAAAATTGTTATCATAGTTAATCCACCGAACATCAAACCGAGAGTGAAAGTTTGAAGTGTTTAAATTAACCTATCTCTACGTGAGTCTTAGAATTGTAATACTCCCGACGTTTGATATGGTTATTTTAAATTATAATGAGCTTGCTAATGTGAAAATATATGTTTGATGTGCTCGGCTTGGAGAAATTTTCAAATCAGATTGTGCTGAAATCTGATATTTTTAGTAATAGTTCAAAAAGTTGTTTTATTTTAAGGTACCATTTTATCTAAATTGCGACTCTAATATATAATTTATAAGTGT
This sequence comes from Begonia masoniana, assembly GCA_022432975.1. Lineage (NCBI taxonomy): Eukaryota > Viridiplantae > Streptophyta > Magnoliopsida > Cucurbitales > Begoniaceae > Begonia > Begonia masoniana. The sequence goes on along the minus strand of CM039513.1, from coordinate 1,989,261 downwards.
TATGTATGGAACATAAACAATAATTAACGTTACTAAAAAAATATTCAAAATATGTTTTTACCATTATTAAATGATACTCATTCTCTCCATGGCCTTGTCATCCAACATAAAATGTGGATTGGAATTTGGTATCCAACGGCAGAAATTAAAGATAATATCGATTAAACTCACAAATTCCGATGTTACCAATGGCAAGCCCTGCTCCTTTTTATGAGTGCGGCAGAGATGAAACTCAGAGAGCGCTATGAAAAGGGCAAAAAAACAATTTATATCAATATAATCTGTTTGATTTCCCTTTATTCTTATCTTCTTCTCTTTTCACTTTATTCTCCAATGTTTTCTGTCTTTTTGAGTTTTATTTTTGTGAATTTCCTTCGACGAATCCTCGCAGAGACTTGGACTGAACTTGGAGATTAACGGAGAAAGATGCAGATTTCCCATCCATGGCATGCTCATCCCCTCTTTCTGAGCGACGGAACTAAGTATGAAGAAGATTACTGCTCTATTTGTCAACAAGGATTCGACGGTAACCCTTTCTATGCTTGTGTTGATTGCAAATATTATGTTCACAAATCATGTGCTCAGCTTCCAGTGAAGATCCAACATCATTTTCATCAGCCACATCCTCTTGTATTACGGTTTGGAAATGAATTTGCTTGTGATTCTTGCCACAAGAGATTCCCGAATGAGTTACGCTTCAGATGCTCTGATTGCGATTTCGACCTGGATGTAAAATGTGCAATAATGACGGACATCGACACGGAAGGGAAAGAATTCATCACACATTTCACTCATCCACACCCATTGACAATTTGCAGCAAAGATGGTGATACTCCTCTAAATTGCTTTGCCTGCAAGAAAACATCCTCTGATTTGATCTATGGTTGCACTCCCTGTGACTATTTTCTTCACAAATCTTGTGCTCAGATTTCAACCCACGTTTTGCACGCAATGCATCCACAACACGCGCTTAGTCTTGCGGTAGAATTCGGTTCTTGCGAATATTGCAGAATAAACGATTACACTTGGAAATATTATTGCAGCATTTGTGACTTTTTCTTGGATGTATCGTGTTTGATTGAATCCACAAAAAATGCTCAAAATTCTGAAAGATCATGCTTTTTGTGCGGCAAACAACATTTGGATTCAGATTCATGTGTCGCCTCGTTGTACTTTATCAACCAATCATGTATCCAGTTGCCTGAAGTGATCGAACACGAATTTCACTCTCACAAGCCTCTGTTATTGCTAGACAGTGAAGATTTTGTCTGTGATTCATGTCATAAATGGTTTGAAATGCAAACACATTATGGTTGTGAGGAGTGTAACTTTCGAATGGATGTTAAGTGTGCCCTAATGCCAAGTATTCAATATGAGAAGAGCGATGAGTCCATTTGCCCCGTCATTCCTCTTCATTTTAACCATCAACATCCACTACAACTAATTAGCGAGGTATATGATATCAATTGCTCTGCTTGCCATACAACTAGGCTATCTCCTATTTATGGCTGCATTAAGTGTGAATACTTTCTTCATCTGTCTTGCCTTGAACTTCCAACTCCGATCAAACACCCTCTCCACGATAGCCATGTGTTGACCATACAACCTCTTCGTGATAATTTTTGTCAAATCTGTTGCAAAAAATACAATGGTTTTTCTTTTGGATGCATTCAATGTCTTTTCTTTATTGGAATGGAATGCATTTTGGAGCTTCAACCGACTGTAGTGCATAAATATCATCCAACTGTAGAGCACAAATATCATCGTCATCTTTTGTGCTTGATTGAAAAATCATATTGTGATCGGTGTGATGCTGACAACGCATTTTGCAAACTCTCTCAAGAGTCAAGTGAATTCAAGCTCACAGAATCATACTCACTACGATGTATCGAATGTGACTACAATCTTCATTTTTTATGTGGTCCTTTGCCTTGCACCATCAAACACAAAAGTCATCTTCATGCTTTGAAACTAGTGGATTCCATTGTTGAAGATGATTCAGACGAATATTATTGCGATATATGTGAAGAGATCAGAAATCCTCGGTTATGCATCTACTATTGTGAAAATTGTACATTTTTTGCTCACGTTCATTGTGTGATTTCTGAGGTATTATTTCAACATTCAACTATTTTTTATCATCTATTAATCTTATTTCAAACATCCTTTTATTAGAAATAGTTTGGCTTTTTTGTCATCTTGCAGATTATAAATGTATTTAAGAAGAACTCAAAAAAAGTTGAATCGAAGATTGTGGGGGACTTGAGACTCGAAGACATTATAAGCCCTTCGCATGACAATTTAACTCAAGGGCGTTTACTAGATCTACTCAACAGTATGGATGCAGCTGATATGATAAATTTGAGATATTATTTATCTGGCCGAATGCTTTTTCCAAGAGAAGAAAAAGATTCATGGTTGATGCAAAAACAAGAATCAAGGTCTGAAGATGATGCCAAAAACTTTTTTGAAGAGCTTTCTTTCTACAATGATGATATCTCATGGAACATTGATCAAAGATTACGTCACTTTAATCTAGACACACAATGTCATATTCAACCCGATGAATATGAATTGCAAGTAATTGAAGTCGAAGGTTACAAGGTCACTTCTAACTTTGTCCCTCTTTTTAATGCTTTATTGAAGAAATACGGAGACTTTGGCCGTCGGTGTACATATAATAAAATTGTCAAGTCTGGTTGGCTTTATTTTCTCTGTCGCATAGTGAGTGACATGCGGAGAACCTATATGGGCAACATTACTGAGAAGCAGCTCTTCACTTGGCTTTACTACCTAACATGCATAAGTTATTATGATTTTGACATAAAATTTGTGCAACCATTTCTAGATAGGGCTAAGAGATCTTACTTTGGTCTTCAAGCTATGAAATTTGAGGATGAAGCTCTTGACAGATTAGATTGTGAGATTATCAAAGTTGAGAAAAAGATAAATGAGTTGAAAATTGAAATAGAAAAACTGAAATGGCATCGCCAACAACACAGGCCTGGTGGGATAGCAGAAGAATCGAATGTCATGAAGGAGTGGATGACTGAGGCCAAGCAACTAAGACATAAAATAGCAGGCGATGGTATTGTTTAAATTAAGCAATTTCTACTCTCTTTTTGACTGGGTTTCAAGCTTATTTTGTAAACTTATGTTTGTTAAGATCTCAACTATCTTTTTCGAGGACATTGACTAGTAATTGATATTAGTAAGATATATTATTGTATAACATGAACATGGATCTCTAAGTTTTACATTCTTATCTACTATGTTTTTGAGTCATGCTTGATTGTTTAGTTGAACAAGCTACCTTAAAGATTTAAATCTCTGGAAAGTCTATTTTTGATTTTGGTGACCATGAAAATTGTCATTTTAAACAGTGGAGATGTGGAGATGTTACAAATTATTAACGAGATACGTTACGAAATTTAATTTGACATAAATGTAGCTATATTAGGATATTAATAAGTAGATATAGTAAGGTAGCCATAACTGAATGACTCTCTCATAACTAGTTGTAAATTTATCTCTCATTTTGGAAGACGATGTCATGATTAAAACAAAAGCAAAAATTTTGTAGCAATTCAGCAAAACAATCTTCAACAAATCGCTTGTTGACTCGTTGTTTTATTAAATTTTAGATTTTTTATAAGAATTGCAATTTTGAGTTTGTAAACTCAAAATTGTTGGTCGAAAATCATTGAAATTGAATTATAGCAGGCCTGGATTAAATTAAATGATGATCGGTGTTGAAAAATCATACATTACTTTCTACAATTAAATAGTTTTCAATTAAAGAAAAAAGATCCCGACGTTTGTCTCCAAACTCTAAAATTTCTTGGACATTTCGGGACCGTCATGGTTAGAAAACATTTCAATCAACTAAAACATCACAACCGAAGGAAATTTAAAAAAAAAAACTAAGAACAAAGATTTAAAAAATGAAAAATAGTTTTTTGAAAAGGAATTGCAATTTGATCGTTCTCTTTTAATCTTAAGACAGGATCTCATTTAGCTTTACGAGTAAAGAGAGGAGATAGACTGTTTAATCGGATTAATAACAAAATATTACTAAATATTTTCATATTCAATTTTACTGAAATGACTGTCACTTTAAATTATAAACTCTATAATTCTTCGAACATGACATTTAAAACCGCACAGAGCTTGAGTTTATCAGCTATCGATTATACATCTTTGTTTTTTTATGATCGTTTTCCATTGTGTGTTACGAATGTTTGCTTATTATTCATCAACTTCTTTACTTTCACTCTTAAAAGAGTGGTGCTCCTGGTGTTTTGGGAAATATTATTTTTTAATGTTGAAATATTATTTGTTGACGGTATGCTGTGGTAAGTGGCCATGGAAATGATTAGAAATAGTTTTATTTGCAAGAAATTTTAATGATCTATACATGCTTTATAAATCTTATAAGCAATTAGATCGAGTGCGGATGGTTTAAGATTCTTCTAAACCTTCAATCTCTTGAATTGATGGTGTATTTTCTGTTCTTTGATCTGTTTTCTCTTGGTTTTCCTCAAGTAAGAATGCTGACTCATTTCCCATCGAACCAATAAATAGTTTTCTCATCTCTTTAGAAGGTTACTTGCAAGCCGAATGTTATTTTGGAAATCTTGTATTTCAACAAAACCCAGTGACTCAAATCTTAATTCTCTTTCTATAGTTAAATATTTTTAGTAAAAATATCTGAAAAAAGTCTCGTTTTGAGATAATTATTGTTGATGGCAGTTTGTTCCTAGAGAATCAGCAAATGCCAACTATCATGAAAAAAATTAGATTAATGAAAATTGTCCTCTTTTTTTCAAAACTAAAACATGAAATTATAAAATGTGATTTTTTTGAAGTATATACCTCTCGCACGGACCTCTTATCTATTTTCGGTGTTGTGTCTAAATTTATAATCTCCTTTTGTGGTTGTAGCTAGCAAGATGTGTTGAAGTTGGACTTTTGTGGTTCTCATTGGTTAATGTATGTTAAACAGTTGACTACGATTCATTTCAATGTTTTGAGATAATTCAATTTGAACTACTTGAGCTAAATCGGGTGTTGAATGAATTGCAGTATGTTCCGCACTTGATCGGTCCCAGAGGAGTCACATTAGAGAGATTTGCAGTTCTTTTCTCCATAGCAATCGTCTGGGCATATGCAGAAATTTTGACTACAGCGGATGCATATAAAGGTAGATCTCCGGCAACTCAAGTCAGCTACCGTACTAATCGTTCTGGACTAATTGATGCTGCTTCTTGGTGAGCTATTGTAAGCTTATTAGTTTTTGTTCATTTAGCTGTCTCTGATCCAAATATCTATATTCTTCTTATTTCTTCTATTTTTTAGAACACAACTCTCGTAGTAAAAAAACCAGACATACTATGCAACTCTTTATGCGATTAAGTGTTCTGAATTAGATTGCATTGTTACTGAGTAAATGCATGGATTGAATCTGTGTGAAATAAAGTATGTCCCTCAGACAAGTTAAATATTGCATCTAATCATTTAAATTTCCTGTTCTTTATCATTTTGATTTTCCTCTGAAAAATAGGCAGCAAATACATGATCTAAAATATTAAGTTTGTATGGATGATGAAACAAGAATAAATAGTATGATCTAGTGTTGAATCATATAATTTCGGGCATATTATGATCTAAAGTGTACCCCTCATTATACTTGATAAACTCAATATGAATTCTTTTATACTTGATAAACTAAATATCGCCATAATCTTTGTAAGATTTTACAAGAATTCTAATGCTATTTATTTGTCATCACCTCTGTTTCTGGTAGTCCTCAGGCACATATATTGCAGCGTCAAGATATGGAAGTGCTATAATTTTACCTCCATCCGTTTTCAGTCGTGGCATTGGTTGGCTGGTAGTCAGCTACCTTGTGACTATTATTATTGCCTTTAACATGACATGCCTCTTACCTTTACAAAGCAATAACTTGATTTAAAACTTCAGGGAATTGGCACTTTTCTGGATGGCTTATTTGGCACAGGAGTTGGCTCCACTGCATCATCAGTGTAAGAGTTAATCACTTAAATCAGTTCACAGTTATGTTGTGGGATAAGAAATCATTGAATTTTTTTAACACACCGTCAATTTAAAACCAAATGAATATTTTCTGAAATATGAAGCCAATAACACATAGAATATTGACTATGATCCTTCAAAAAATTATGTAACTAAAATTTTCATTCAGTGATTATCTGTAATCGGTGATGAGATTCGATTTGCTTGATGTTGAAATATATTTTTTAATTGGAATAATCTACACGCTAATAGTAATATTTTTTGAAGTGAAAATACAGGACTATTAGGTCTGACTAAAAGTTGAAAGCCGGAGAGTCATTCAAATTGCTGGTGGATTTATACTGTTTTTCTCTGTTCTAGGTATAAATTACTATTGCATAACAGCAATCTGATTCTTTTGCGTCAAGACATTTAATTTATAAATAAGTTGTTGTTTCATTTCTAACAATAAACCCACCCAGATTTTGGTTCAGTTCTACAATCATTGGACATTGTTACTTAAGTTTGTTTCCAATCATGTAATGCGGGAAAATTTGGAGTTGTTCTTGCCTCTATACCTTTGCCAATAGTGGCAGCATTGTATTGCATTCTCTTCGCTTATGTCGGTAGGTCGGTTTACTTAAAAATGTTGTTTAAGCAATCGTTAATGAAAGTTCAAGATTAGTTATGCGATATTACACGCGGTGTCACACAAGAGTCCGTGTGTGACACCGAGTTTTAACGTAACGATAGACACTATAAAACTGCGGAATTAAATGACATAAGAGGTTGTTAACGCAGTTCGGCAACCAGTCTACATCTGCGGGGCCACGCCCAGATATAAAAACTTTTTCCTTGAGTTCACAAAGTTACAAGACAATCGGACTTATACAAATAAAGACTCCCTCTTATCTTTGTCGCCGCCTCTAGTTAACTTCCCCAACGAAACAGTTTTTGCGAGATCCCCTCGACTTTAGAACGACCTCTCCCGAGATCTAGATAACAACAAGATCCCATTGTCGTTGATTCTTCCCGGAACCCGTGTTATGGCAAGATCCCCTCGCCCACGATCAGAGTGACAAGCTCCCCTTGTCAAAAATAAGAACTCCTCCCGAGTTCAGATGCAGTCTCCTCCCGAGACTATACTTCAATGGAGAACAAGAAAAATTGTCTCCTGAGACACCTCCTGGAACACCAGATCGAAGTCTTCGGATGCAATACACAACACACTCAGTAGTACTATGAAATCCACAAATTAGGTCGAGTGTGTAAAACAATCACTTACTCAAACGCAGAAGCGATGAGAGTGAAAGAAAGTCGACGGCTTGGAAAAACAAGAATACCTTCACACGCGAGAAAACAACACTCCGTCGTCAATCAGCTTTCTAAAAAACAAAAGCCTTAAATAATATTGGCAGCTTCTATATCATCGAATAATTCAGTTACCAAATTAATTATAATGCCGCAAAAAATAAGGAAACTGAATCTTAACTATTTCGATTGTGTGACACGCCGTGTGACACTTTAGGAAAGTATCTCCAATAAATCAGATATTCGCCCGATAAATTAGGAAATCATCCCATTAGTTATGGGAACTCGAAGCCTAGCAGATTTGGCTAAATCTCCATCAAATTGCCTTGCCAAATAAAACTTTTCCAAAAAACAAGTGTATATAGCTTTTGCAATATATTTCCAAATAATCTCGTTTCCTTAATTTTCTCTTCCACATAATCATCATGACTGTTATCCAGACGCCAACCAATAAACAGAATCGGCTATTTCTTGATCACCAAGCATTAATTTATCAAATCGGAAAATAGTGAAATTAACACATTATCTCCATGAATATGTATATATTTTGCCAAAAATACAATTGCCAATTCATATGCAAATCTTTGCATTTACAGTTAAGATTTACCATTGACATCAAACAGCAGAAATTTTCAACTAAATTCTTTTCTGTTCAAATTCTATGAATAAACAGTTTCAGCTGGACTTGATTTTCTTCAGTTTTGCAACCTAAACAGCTTCAGAACAAAGTTCATAATTGGGTTTTCTCTCCTTATGGGAATTTCTGTCCAACAATATTTCAACCAATACCTTTTACCTCCGGCCAAGGTCCGGTTCGCTCAGGTTCTACACCGGTGCATTCTAAATTGCTGCCTTTTCAGTCTATGAATCTCTTTTTAGCTGATTCTTAAATGTTATTACTCTCATTTTACAACACTTGCAGCTCAACAATATAGTGCAAGTGATATTTTCATCTCCAGCAACAGTGACAGCCATAGTTGTATTCATCTCAGACACCACTTTTATAGTCGGACATAGCTCGACTCGGAGAGAGAGAGAGAGGGAGACAGCGGCCGACACTGGTGGGAGAAGTTTAGGACCTTCAATTTAGACACGAGAAGTGACGAATTTTATTCGTTGCCCATGAATATTAACAGGTTCTTCCCCTCTTTTTGATGATGCAATATAAAGGATATGTGTTTATCAAAGTATATGTTGGTCGATTACGTTCATATAATGGATAACATAAAAGACGTGACCAAAAATTAATGATTGGGTAAAGTATGAAATATAGTGTCGATTTTTGTATTTTTGTTTTAAGAGAGAGAGAGAGGACGAATCCTTATTCTATAGTTTGATTGTTTACTATTAGATATCAATCGTTTGAACTGTCGATCCCTTGTTCGAAATTCACGTATTCTCCGATGACAATAAAACGTACAGTTAGTAATAATATTGTTAGCCCAATTTAATCCGACTCCTTGGGTGGCCATTCCAGCTATTATCAGTGGCGTGCTTATCCCTTGTGGCGAAAATGGAGGAGCTGGAGGTTCCTCTCCTCCTCGACCTTCAAATTTTCGAACCCAAACAGGTTTTCGGGCTGAAAACAATTCAGCGAATGGAGCTTTGGGTAATGGCCAGCCTCCATTGGAGATTACGCTCTATCACTCCTTACGATTTTCTCCAATATTTTATCTCCAAGCTTCCATCTTCATGCTCTACCTCCAACGGCGACCTCTCGGGTAAGATTTTCTTGGCTTCCTCCGATCTCATTCTCGGCACTACTCGTGGTACTGTTTTCTTTAAATTGCCGAGAAGAGTAGGATTTCGATTTGGCTATATGGTTTATGTGAATTGTTTAATTGCAGCGATCGATTTCTTGGGTTATTTGCCGTCGACGACAACAGCCGCCGCCGTCATCTGCGCCGCCTGTGAAACTGTGGATTTCACCTCCGATGGTTGCAATTTTCCGGCGTCGTTTCACGAGAGATTAAACCAAGTACGTATTTTTATTTCAGAAAGAATATTATCAAGAAACGAAGAAGCATGGGAAACTGTGTAAGCATTCTTCTCTTTCGATTTTTCTTTTTGGACTGGAAATGGCGAGAAGCTGTCGCCAACTAATGGAAGAGTATCTAATCTTGTCCATTAAAAACCTGTATTTTTATGATTTTTTTTAATGTAATATTAAATTTGGTTGATATTTGTAAATTATTTAAGTTGTCGTTGAAAATATATATTTGTAAAACTTTGATAAATATTTTTCGTCGTGTTCGGTGGCTAAGAGATTCTTTGTGAGGCTTAGTGCATCACTTTTTGTGAAAGAATTTTGAACGAAGGTAAGTTTTCGACCTTATTTTTGTAATAGAAGCTTAGAGTTTTAGGTTGGGATGAATTCGAGTAATGAACCTCAATTCCATTCGATATTTCTAGCTATATTAGTGTATTAAAAGTGTGTGCAGGTGTTGTCGTCGTTTGGAGGCAAAAACTAACGAAGATGTGTGATTTCCACAATTTTTGTCATTGGAAATCGCCCAAGTGTCCACCACTGTGGACGGGGGATGGTCGGTCGACACTTCAAGCCATCGCTGGGACAGAGAGCTGTAAATGTCGACATTTCAAGAGAAGTGTCGACCGCTAGAGTTGATTGAAATCTAAGAGTTTGAGGTGTCGACACTTCAGGGGAAGTGTCAACATTTGTGGATGAAGTGTCGATCGTTTGGTCATTTGATGGTTAAACCCGAGAGTTTCAAGTGTCGACCGCTTAAAGGAAGTGTTGATCGCGGCCAACCCGATTATTCTAATTGTCGACTGTTGGGTCGACTCTCACTTATAAGTGTCGACCTGTCCTTCATAAAGTGTCGACCGCACAGCTTATTTTTAAATGAAGTTTTGTCGTCGAGGCGCATAGCGTTTATAGTGTTAAAGATTGAGTTCTTAGTCCTGTTTATGACAAATCTTAATATCTCCCTTTAGTGTTTTGTTGGATAATCTTAACTTTGGTTTCATGTTGGACTCAGACGACTTCGAAGAGATCGAGCCAGTTGTTTAGGTTGCGTTTCCAGTTAGAAGAAAAAGTGTTCGACGTAAAGGTAAGAGTTTTATATTATTTGCACTGCATTGCATGATTTTGAAGAAAATTTTATTTTGGTGAACTATCACTCATGAAAACTTAAGGGTAAAGTGCAATTTGGCCCCTACAACTAGGTGAAATGGGCAAATTACACCATAAAATTGAATAATGGGCAATTTGGCCCCTACAACTTGGGAAATATGCAATTTGGCCCCTACCGTCAGTTTTTCCGTTAAAAAACCACGTTTTTGTCACGTGATCACATTTTCTTCCCGACATGCCCCTGCATGTAATCAGAACCGGACCGGACCGGTTCGATTAATTTCTGAAAAACCCAGAGGGAAATCTGTCTTTCTCCTCTTCGAAAGAAGATTTCCCTCTCATCTCGCCAGACCCCTCCCTCGCTCGCTCGCTCGCTCGCTCTCTCGCTCTCTCTCTCTCTCTCTCTCTCCCGAGACCCCGTCGCTCGCCTTCGCCGCGCTCTCTCTCTCTCTCTCTCGCTCGCTCCTCTCGACTCTCTCTCGCCAGTCGCCAGGCTAACGGAACAAAAAAAGTTGTCACACTTACTGACGACGGTAAGGTCAAAAATTTCTCACGCTTACTGTAACGGCCGAAGTTCTTTGTTTTGTTGGAGTATGAAATCTGAACCAATAGTTATTATTGAATAGTTAGGGTTTCTGAACTTCGTTGTTATTTTGAACGAATTTTCTGGTTAGTTTAGATGGAGCCTAGGTTGGATGCAACCGAACTATGTTAGACTTGGTTAGTTAGATGCTTCATACTTCAATTATAAATTTTGATCTTATGGTTCACGAGAACACATTCTGTAAACCTTAAAATCATAATAATGAACATGAATGAAATTAAAGATTTTGACCTGTATCATGTTAAAAAAGCAGAGAAAAAGAGATTACATGTGTTTAGATGGAAGGTTATTTGTTTAAAAGTGTAAATGTGTATGAAGTTGTTTAGAATTTAAATACCAAAACTGGCTTAATCGAATTAAATTCATGTAACCTTGCAGGGAAGAAGATGGACACATTTTCAATTGACTTTCACTATGGAGGGAAGTTCGTCAAGACGAACAAGTTATAGTACGTGGGTGGGGATGTTGCACTAGTGACAAATATTGATGTGGATAAGATTTCATTTTTTGAGGTTGTCGACATGGTGGTAGATGTCGGAGCTGGAGTATGGAAAACTCTGTATTACGTGGAGCCTCCATTAGGAATGGAAAACGGATTGCGAGCAGTGAAGTCCGATAATGACGTACTTCAAATGGTTGGGGCGTTGGATCACAAACGTCACATTCATATGTACGTAGACCATGAAGGCATCTACTAGGAAGAGGCTAGAAATGATGAGTCCTCTAATGCATCTGAGTTTGATGGTGGTTCTCAAGTTGGTGAAGGGGGTGATCCAACTCATGTAGATGATGCAGCTGGCGGTGCCGCGGGGGATCAAACTCATGTAGATTGTAACGACCCCATATCCCAGCAAGATATTGTCCGCTCTGGGGATTGGGCCGCAGCCCAATATCCTCCCCTCACGGCTTTGTTTGGCGAGAACTTCCCGGAAGGTCACCCAACCTAGAATTGCTCTCGCCGAAGCACTTTTAACTTCGGAGTTCTTATGGGATCCGTTGCCAATCGTGCTCCAAAACGCGTCTTGCTATGTTGGGAGGGTCTCTTTACATATGTTTCATTTCCATGTACTTCCCCAAGCGATGTGGGATTGTGACAACCCCCTCTTTACGATCTGTCACCTTCCGGTTCGCCCGCGCGGACGTACCGCCATCTGGATTCCGGTTCGTGCAGCCATCGTACCATACGTGCATATTCGGGTCATCACATAGATGTTGCAGCTGTGCGTGAAGCATGGGATCCAATTCATATTCTGATTCCATCAGTTTCAGCCTCCTTACCTGATGACATTATTTCTATTACTGAATCGGAGGATACGATGAATGAAGCGAACACTGCGGAATCGGTCAACAACTCTTTAGAAATATGTTTGAAAGACAAATTCAGCTCATTGGCTGAAATTAGGAAAAAAATCTCTGATTATTCTTTGGTTAACGGATATGACATCCGATTTATCAAATATGAGAGAGCAAGAATAGAAGCGGTTTGTCAGAAAGGTTGTCCTTGGAGACTCTACACATCAAAGGTGACAAATGAAGAGTCTTTCCAAGTGAAGAGGTTGAATGACGTTCATGACTGTGCTCACACAATAGAGAGTCGACATGCAACAGCTAAGTGGGTGGCAGAACGTTATTTGCATCGATTTAGAAGCCAACCTCGGTGGGAAATATCATCGATCATTAACACAGTTAGACGAGACTTTAATGTCACCATCAGCCCTAGCCTAGCAATCAGGGCAAGGAGGAGGGCTGTAAATGTGGATTCAACCGTGCAATATAAACAGCTGGGATCTTATGCGGAGGAAGTTATGAGATCCAATCCTGGTAGCACATTCATTATTAATGTTGACATGGTTGATGGTCAAACAGAGCCCATGTTCAAGCGACTTTACATGTGTTTAGATGCATGTAAGAGAGGCCTGTTAGCCGGATGTCGACCGGTAATAAGTTTGGACGGGTGTCACTTGAAGGGGGCATGTCCTGGTCAACTTCTAACCGCTATCGGGGTAGATGCAAATGACGGAATATATCCTGTTGCAGTGGCTGTTGTCGATGTTGAGTCGAAGAAGTCTTGAAAATGGTTTCTCCGGTTGTTGTTGACGGATATTGGATCAGCTCGTGGTGAAGGCTGGACATTCATCTCCGATCAACAAAAAGTAAGTATATGTGATCATTGTCAACATTTATATGCTTTCACCTACTAACATATGACATATATTTGATGCAGGGTTTGGAAGTAGTACTGCGAAAACATGTACCAGATGCAGATGTTCGATTTTGCGTACGTCATATGTACGCAAACTTCAAGAAGAAGTTTCGCGGAAAACTCTACAAAGACATTATGTGGAATGCTTCGACTGCGACAACACGTGAAATGTTTGTGAAAGAAATGACGAGGCTACGGGGCTTCGATGAAGCAGCATATAGATACCTTGCGGAGTATGATGCGAAGCACTGGTGCAGACATGCTTTCAGTCACAGATCGAAGTGTGAGCTGACGTTGAAAAACCTGAGCGAGTCATTCAATGCTTTCATCTTACCAACACGTGACAAGCCGATTGTGAGCATGATAGAAATGATCAGGATGACAATAATGACAAGAATTTGTAAGAGGTATGAACAAATGGAGCAACAAAACGGACTACTATGTCCTCAGATACGAAAGAAATTGGCCAAGATACGAGATGGAGCTAAAAATTGGTGTGCAACCGGAGGTGGAGGTGAAAGATTTCAAGTTAGTGATGCCCATCAACAATTTGTCGTTGACTTAGCCAACGCTACTTGCAGTTGTAACCGGTGGCAGCTCGCAGGAATACCATGTGTTCATGTTGTACCATGCATATCATTCATGAGAAGGGACATTGAATCGTACGTTGATCGTTGCTACCATCGGCAAACATATTTGACGATATATTCTCAGTTCATACATCCAATGAATGGCGTAGACATGTGGCCACCTTCAGCTATGGGAGAAATTCAGCCACCGATTGTGAAGAGACCACCTGGGAGGCCGAAAAAGAAGAGAACGAGGGATGTTGATGAACCTCAAGGTCAGAGTACATTGGGCAAGATTCGTAAGGTTATCAAGTGTAGTAAATGTCGGGGACTGAACCATAATGCTAGAACATGCAAAGGAGTAACTCTTGATGCTACCATGGAAGCCAGTGAATCAACATCACGAGGAAGATCAACTTTGTTCGGGTTTTCTGTAGCTTGCATCGGAACCCAAGTTAGTATTGTGTTTTCTCTTTTCCAATTTGTTACATCATACTTAATTATTGTTAACAATCAATTGTTTACATCATGCAGGAGTCTTCAGTGCAGCCAGGCATTCACAGACACTGACCTTGTAATGCTGATATGAACTTGATTAGCCTTTGTGAATCTGTACTTATTATGGACAAATGTATGGAAGTATTTTATGGATATTATGGATAAGGGTAAAATGTATGGAAATGGATATTATGGACAAATGTATGGAAATGAATATTATGGACAAATGTATGGAAATCTTTTGTTCGAATGAATGGAGATTTATGTTGATAGAAGTCTATTTTAAGCGTCGACACTTCATCATCAGCGTCATTTCCTCTGTCTCCATTTCTTCACAATTGTTGTCGACACTTTAATGAAAGTGTCGACACTTTATATGCATAGTGTCGACAATTGCTATAACTTGTCGACACTTTATAAGCATAAATTTCTCTGTCTCCATTTCTTCACAATTGTTGTCGACACTTTAATTAAAGTGTCGACACTTTATATGCATAGTGTCGACAATTGCTATAACTTGTCGACACTTTATAAGTGTAAATTCCTCTGTCTCCATTTCTTCACAATTGTTGTCGACACTTTAATTAAACTTTATATGCCTAGTGTCGACAATTGCTATAACTTGTCGACACTTTATAAGCGTAAATTCCTCTGTCTCCATTTCTTTACAATTTTTGTCGACACGTTAATTAAAGTGTCGACACTTTATATGCCTAGTGTCGACAACTTCTATAAATTGTCGACACTTTATAAGCGTAAATTCCTCTGTCTCCATTTCTTCACAATTTTTGTCGACACTTTAATTAAAGTGTCGACACTTTATATACCTAGTGTCGACACTTTATAAGCGTCAATTCCTCTGTCTCCATTTCTTCACAATTTTTGTTGACACTTTAATTACAGTGTCGACACTTTATATGCCTAGTGTCGACAACTTCTATAAATTGTCGACACTTTATAAGCGTCAATTCCTCTGTCTCTATTTCTTCACAACTTTGCACTAAGGATTCTTCTTTGTATTCAACTATTAAATAACAATAGATAGTATTCTTCTTTGTATTCCATTTCTTCACCTTCACTTGATATTTATTCACAACAGTCGATACATCTCATATATTTACTCAATTTTTTCCAAAACAATAAGCCATAAGCCAATATCAACTGAAAAATTATAAGTCGTACCATAATGCATTCAACACAAAGAAGATAGTATTTCTTATTTCCAATATCAACTGAAAAATTATATAACAATATCCAACACCAAACTCATATACAACAAAATTAAGATACTAGCAAACTAAGCGAATCACAACAACAAAAATATCATTATGATGGAGAGTAACGGGGATCGTCGAAAGGCTCGACTGGTGGATTGTTGCGAAAAATCGTGATACGCAAGTGTACGTGTCGCACAAGTAATATAGTTTATAAGTAAGAGTCGAACCCACGAGGAATAGTTTTACTAAAATATTAAATTAAGTTAATTTTAAATTAATTGGACTAAAATACTTTAATTTTTATTAAGAAGATTTGATTTTTATTTGATTTTAAATTAAACAATTAAATAACTAAAATAATTGAAATAAACAAATTAGGTAACTAAAATAAATGGCAGGAAAATAATTAAAGATTTGGTAAATATCAAGAAAGAATCTAGGGATTCTGATTTCACATCCACTTTCCTATTTAATATCCCTAATTTAGTTAATATTTCTTAATCCTACGTGTTGATAGCAATTTTTCTATTTTAATTATTATTCTCTCCCGAGCTATAATAATATTATCCAACTAACAGGTTATCACCTCCCGGTCTCAAACTCAAATCAGTTGAATACATTAAGTGTAGAAAATTATAAAACTACATAAAAGTCCTAGCTATCCCTAGTCTAGAATCAGTTCATGGTAAACTCATCAGTGCCCAGTTATTTCGCAACTTCCGTCTTTTGAAACAACCCTAAAAATCTTAACTTTGGTGATCAGGCAAAATTAAGCATGAAGAACAGACAAGAATACTCAACACGATATCGGAAAAAGGAAAATAAAAACTAAATCAGAAATATTAAACAGTCAAGTTTCAGTTACATCATAACCCTAGAAAATAAATTTAGTTCATACTAAAATAAAGAAAAACAATAAGAATAATAAAGAAGTTCATAGTTCAGAATAGAAAGGGAAAGAAAAACTATGCTGAAAATCAATTCTCGAAGCTCTCGCTTCGATCCGGTCTCCGTCTCGCTCCGGGGCTCTTTCTTTCTCTCTCGCTAGGGTTGAATGAATAATTAGGTTAACATATAACCTATTTATTAATTAATTTGAAGCCCAGCCCATAATCATCTTCGACGGCTAAGATTAAAACAATCTTCAACGGTCCAGATTTAAACACTTCAATTAATTAAAATAGCCTGATTGATCAACGGTTGAGATTAAAACAATTAAAATATCCGATCGATCGACAATTGCTCTGATTTCACCGAAACCTGTAATTCTCCAATTTTTTCTACACACTCACCAAATATATTAGAATTTTCATATACTTGAGTAAAACTTATCAATTCAAGTATTAAAGAGTACAATAAAGTGTGTAAAAATACACACTTATCACACCCCCAAACTTGAATGAAAGCTTGTCCTCAAGCGAACAAAAATAAGCATAGAAATTTAGCAAAGTTTATCTAGGAATTTCTAAAATTTAAAGTCTGCAAAATATTTAAAATTTCCATGGTAAAATTATGTAAATCATAGTTCGCAGTATTTCGTCTCAGCTTGATATTTGCATGCAAATAAACCATCTAAATAAACACTTTCAATAATACAACTCATGATATCACATTGAGAGAAACTTAATCAGAAATTCTTGTGTGTGTACATGCTCAAACTAATTCTCGTTTAACTGATAGATCTATAATTGTGTCTTATGAGAGGGAAATAAAAAATACATCTCAGGGTCACTCCATCCACTCTTATTGTTCATCAGTCTTGCCCATTATTCACTAATAACAAATATGAATAAACATAATAAAAGTCAATAGGTCTTTAATTAAGCTTGTAATGTAAGGCCGGATTTATAAGGTAGGAAATTTTTGGATTCAAACGAAACTCTAGAGCACAATCCATCCTTATGCCACCCTCACTTCTTACACTCACTTGAACTCTTTTCTAATCAGTTAACTCAATGATCCCCCCAAACTTGTCTCACTCTCTATTTTTCAAAACCAACTCTTTTGTCAATGTCTTTACTAACAAAAAAAATACAAATAACAATAATAACAAATTACATAGCATATAAGAAATTATTCTACTACTGAACAATTCAATTTTTCCAATAACTTTGATTTTTTTTTTTTTCTCTTTTTTTTTTTTTTTTTTTTTTTTTTTTTTTTTTTTTTTTTAACAACTGTAATCACTGAAAAACATAAAAGAAGAAAAATAAAATCCAAAAATACTAACAACTTAGACAATTGACAAAAGAATGAGCTCTGATTCTCACCACTACTTTCTCCAACTCTCCCCATAATATATACCCATAACCCTGTGCTCAATAAACAGGATAGTCAAAATAATTTCAGGGTAGGTTAAGTTAGGGTTGACAAAATAGTGGTAAATAAAGGTTCAAATAGGAGACTAAGGGTGCCATTTAAATGACACAAATGAGGTATGTCAATAAAAGCTCAAACGATTCAAAAATGGCCTAAGTCATTCTCTTAATTCTGTAAAAATCACAATTTGTATTCATGAATGCAGAGCAAAACCAAGAACAATTTAATTCTCACTAATCACTCACTAAATTTAAATGGAGTTCACTCCCTTTCAGTGTTTACACTCAAGCACTCCCTTACTGTGTTTAGACTCTCGATCTCAAGACCACAATTTATATCATTATCAGCTAAATTTAAACAAGAATGAACATTTCCACACAAACAAGTCTAACTTCCTAAGCTCCAATCAATGCTACTATCACAACTCATACTATCTCAGAATCTATTCAGAAGTTGAAACATGCATTGATCAAAGGTGCAGTCATCGACACTTTAAACAAATGAAATAAATAATCATACCATAGAATTCAAAATATTTAGCAGACTTACTAATCTAAACATGTTTATAAATTGAATTAAAAACTAAAAAAAAAATAATATTCAAATAAAAGCCCCCCCAAACTTAAAATAGACATTGTCCTCAATGTAAAAAAAATAGGGTAAAAGTAGTGTACCTCATAACGTCTCAGGTTGGTTGGCAGCGTTGTGGAGCTTCGTTCGAATGAGCCATCTATCAGGAAGCTTTTTTTTTTTTTTTTTTTTTTTTTTTTTTTTTTTTTTATGGTTAAAATAACTAAAACTAAAGAAAATTATTTAACTAAAATTAATATTAGGGAACTAACCATAATCCTATATTGATTTAAATACATCTAGGTAATAGATATTTTTATTTTTTTTTATTATTAATAATTTTTTTTATATTAAGATTATTATTTTTTTTTTAAGTAAATTACGTAATTGTCAAGAAGAAAATCATAATCTAAACTTAAAAATAAATAGCTAACCTACTAACGACAATTAAAACAATAAAATAAACAGGAGGTGTCCCAGAAAGTGCCATAGTTAACGTCAACGGCTTGACGCTCGATGGCCTTCACGTGTCGGGCTCCAAATGAGTGACTTGATCATCACTCTCGATCACTCCACCAAAGTACGGTTTTACTCTTTGCCCATTAACCTTAAATGTGCCATTATCTACTCGGCGTAATTCAACGGCTCCGTGCGAAAATACTTGATTAACTGTAAATGGTCCCGACCATCTTGACTTTAATTTTCACATCCACTTTCCTATTTAATATCCCTAATTTAGTTAATATTTCTTAATCCTACGTGTTGATAGCAATTTTTCTATTTTAATTATTATTCTCTCCCGAGCTATAATAATATTATCCAACTAACAGGTTATCACCTCCCGGTCTCAAACTCAAATCAGTTGAATACATTAAGTGTAGAAAATTATAAAACTACATAAAAGTCCTAGCTATCCCTAGTCTAGAATCAGTTCATGGTAAACTCATCAGTGCCCAGTTATTTCGCAACTTCCGTCTTTTGAAACAACCCTAAAAATCTTAACTTTGGTGATCAGGCAAAATTAAGCATGAAGAACAGACAAGAATACTCAACACGATATCGGAAAAAGGAAAATAAAAACTAAATCAGAAATATTAAACAGTCAAGTTTCAGTTACATCATAACCCTAGAAAATAAATTTAGTTCATACTAAAATAAAGAAAAACAATAAGAATAATAAAGAAGTTCATAGTTCAGAATAGAAAGGGAAAGAAAAACTATGCTGAAAATCAATTCTCGAAGCTCTCGCTTCGATCCGGTCTCCGTCTCGCTCCGGGGCTCTTTCTTTCTCTCTCGCTAGGGTTGAATGAATAATTAGGTTAACATATAACCTATTTATTAATTAATTTGAAGCCCAGCCCATAATCATCTTCGACGGCTAAGATTAAAACAATCTTCAACGGTCCAGATTTAAACACTTCAATTAATTAAAATAGCCTGATTGATCAACGGTTGAGATTAAAACAATTAAAATATCCGATCGATCGACAATTGCTCTGATTTCACCGAAACCTGTAATTCTCCAATTTTTTCTACACACTCACCAAATATATTAGAATTTTCATATACTTGAGTAAAACTTATCAATTCAAGTATTAAAGAGTACAATAAAGTGTGTAAAAATACACACTTATCATGGATCTACTGGAGGAGAGGTTGGAGGAGAGGCTGGAGCACCGGTGTACCCGTCCCAATAATCTTGAAGATAATCAAGATGGTCGTGAACCTCAACGATATCTTCACGGACATCCTTTATCTTCGTTTCCAACTGATCAAAGCGATCGAAAACCACATTCTGAAATGAGTCAAAAGCGGTGCCGATGCTAGCAACATTTTCCACCAATAACTTAAACTGTTCCTCAAAGTTAGAGAAGTTGCCTCGAGATACAGTAGAGGGGGGTTCCGTAGTGTGTTCAGGCTCGTCACCACCTTCATCAACTTCTATTTGGGATGGTCCAGCTTCAAGTGATCCAACTCGGTCTCCCTTAAAAATCCAATTACCTTCATCATTGAGCCTAAACCCCATCCGAGCTAGAGTGGATGTGGTGTATGTGTCACCTTTCTTCAGAGGTAATGGGATTTCGGAACTTGGAATTTGGACCCCATTCTCCTTAAAAATCTTCATTAAAAGAAGATTAAATGGTAGGGACTTTGCTGCGTTGTTGTAGACTTGAATCATCCGTTTCAAAATCACATATCCCACATTAAATGATTCTCGTCGAACAATTTTATATAAAACAAAGAGATCCATACCACTTATGTAATCTCTACGTCCATCTCTTGGTAAGAGGTTGTACGTGATCATATGGTGGAGGAGCCTAGCACGCACGTTTAAGTCATTTGCCTTCGGTTTCGTTGGAAGGCATCGGCGAGGATCCTTAACAATCATCCTTAAAAAGGCAGTACCTTCACTGATGCCCACAAATTCTGGATCCTGGTATGCCTCGTAATACCTTTCAGCCTCATTGTTAAATTCACAGTTTAAAATTGTGTTTATAGAAAATGAGGAAATTTCTATGTGTTTGTCATACACATAGCTAAGAATTTTAAATGGCCTTTGACAAATTTCAAGATTGGCATAGAATATTATCACTGGTTTCTCATAATACGGGCCATCACAGTCAAACAGTTCTATTAACCCCAAATTCTTCAAAGGCTGAACCAAATCTAAGCTACTTAAATCCTCGAATTTCACTTTTCTACTCAGAATCAAGGGCTTGAATTGAATTTTGTCTTCATACCTTTTCATAGAGTCAGCATTCTTGAAGAAAGGAGATGACAAAGTTATTGGTTCTGCAATTTCATTAGCTGGAGTAGGATTTTTTGACCTTCTCTTGCTGCGGGATGTAGATGCCATTTGAAGTTTAGCAGACACTGAAAAGAAGAGATGTTGATTCGAAGGAAAAAAAACAGGCGAATATTTGGAGAGGAGCAGAAAATCGCCAAGGAAAATATGAGAAAGAGCGAGGTCGAGCGCGAGCGAGGCGGGGGTCTCGGGAGAGAGAGCGAGGTCGACAGAGCGCGGCGAACGCGAAGATAGGAGAAAGACAGGATTTCAGAGGGCGGGGGTCTCGGGAGAGAGAGCGAGCGAGAGAGGGGGATCTGCGTTTTGGCACTGGGAAATGAGAGGGAAATCTGTCTTTCGAAGAGGAGAAAGACAGATTTTCCTCTGGGTTTTTCAGAAATTAATCGAACCGGTTCGGTCCAGTTCTGATTACATGCAGGGGCATGTCGGGAAGAAAATGTGATCACGTGACAAAAACGTGGTTTTTTAATGGAAAAAATGACGGTAGGGGCCAAATTGCATATTACCCAAGTTGTAGGGTCCAAATTGCCCATTATTCAATTTTATGGTGTAATTTACCCATTTCACCTAGTTGTAGGGGCCAAATTGCACTTTACCCAAAACTTAACGGGATCTGGTAGCGAGCACGGTAGTTCTTTATGAGTTATATGTATGATTTATACATTTATCATTGATGCATGATTTTATTATTATTGTGATAGATAATGGATTTTAGTGATATTTTAGACAGTCTCGGTGTCAAAGTATCATGAAGAAACGAAGTTCGTATTTTTATTTCAGAAAGAATATTATCAAAAAACGAAGAAGCATGGGCAACTGTGTAAGCATTCTTCTCTTTCGATTTTTCTTTTTGGATAGGAAATGCCGAGAAGCTGTCACCAACTAATCGAAGAGTATCTAATCTTGTCCATTAAAAACTGGTATTTTTATGAATTTTTTAAATATAGTATTAAATTTAGGCTGTATTTATAAATTATTTAAGTTGTCAGATTAAAATATAAATTTATAAAAATTTGATAAATATGGTTAAAGAAATTATATTCCCATTTTGCTTGGAGTTGCCAAAAAGAGGGGGAGAAGATTGATTTCGTTTTGTGCATTTCGTTGTGTTCGGTGGCTAAGAGATTCTTTGTGAGACTTCGTGCACCATCTTTTGTAAAAGGATCTTGATCGATGGTAAATTTTTGACCACTATTTTTGTTATTGAAGCTTAGAGTCTTAGGTTGAGGATGAATTCGAGTAATGAAGCTGGATTCCATCCGATCTTTCTAGCTATATTAGTGTATTAAAAGTGTGTGCAAGTGTTGTCGTCGTTTGTAGGCAAAAATCGACGAAGGGGAGCGATTTCCACAACCTGTTGTCGTTGGAAATCACCCAATTATCCACCACTGTGGATGGTCGGTCGAAACTTCAAGTCTTGCGCCGGGAATCGAGAGTTGTAAATGTCGACATTTCAAGAGAATTATCGACTGCTACAGTAAATTGATTGAAACCTGAGAGTTTAGGATGTCGACAATTCAGGAGAAGTGTCGACTGCGCAAGTGTTGACATTTGTGGATGAAGTGTCGATTGGTAGGTCATTTGATGGTTAAACCTGAGAGCTTCAAGTGTCGACCGCTTAAAGGAAGTGTCGATTGCGGCCTGCCCCATTATTCTAAGTGTCGATCGTTGGGTCAACCCCGACTTATAAGTGTTGGCCGCAAAGTTTATTTTTAAATGAAGTTTTGTTGTCGAGGCGTGTAGCTTTTAATGTGTTAACGATTGAGTTCCTAGTCCCTATTTATGACAAATCCTAATGTCTTATCTTAGTGTTCTGTTGGATAATCTTAACTTTGGTTTCATTTTAGACTCAGACGACTTCGAAAAACTCTAATCAGTTGCTTAGGTTGCGTCTACAGTTGGAAGAAATAGCGCTCGACGTAAAGGTAAGAGTTTTATATTAGTTGCATTGTATTGCATAATTTTTCAAAAAATCTTATTTTGGTGAATTATCACTCATGAAAACCTGACGGGATCTTGTAGTCAGCTCGTCAGTCTTTTACGTGTATATATAGCTGACGAGACCTTGTAGCCAGCTCGTCAGTCTTTTATGTATGTGTATATATGCATGATTTATACGTTTATCATTGATGCATGATTTTATTATTATTGTGATAGAAGATGGATCTTCGT
This sequence comes from Begonia masoniana, assembly GCA_022432975.1. Lineage (NCBI taxonomy): Eukaryota > Viridiplantae > Streptophyta > Magnoliopsida > Cucurbitales > Begoniaceae > Begonia > Begonia masoniana. The sequence continues at coordinate 1,965,865 of CM039513.1, read as the reverse complement.
GATACTTTGGATGGTCTCGGTGTCAAAGTATCATGAAGAGATCTTAATACACCTTTTGCTGCGTGAATGTTGTCTTATATGCGCGTCACGAAATGAGTAATGATGCTGTGATGAGTCGGTTTTTTAGTTTCAAATCCCTAAACTTGATCATGATATTGTTATTTTATTATCGTTCATTTTGGTTGCTTAATAGATGACCATTATCCACCGAAAATCCGGGTGATGAAGTTTAATCTTCGGATTGTACGTTGCTTGGCTCTTCTTTCTGGCTCACGAAGTGTAGCTACATTTCGATCGCCGTCTTTCTGTGTTTGTGCAGAAGAGGTCCTAAAGTGATTTTTTTTTTTAAAAGTTCAATTTAGCCCCCAACGTATGAGATCAATGGTCAATTGGCTCTTAACGTTTATTTTTGACCCAATCAGCCTTTATAGTTTACGTTGTTTGCAATTCAACCCTTGCTGTCAATTTTTCAGTTAATTTTAGCATATGATTTTTTAAATTCCCAAACTACTCTCTCTCTCTCTCTCTCTCTCTCTCTCTCTCTCTCTCTCTCTCTCTCTCTCTCTCTCTCTCTCTCTCTCTCTCTCTCTCTCTCTCTCTCTCCGTGTTTCATATTACGAAACTTCAAAATTAGGAAGGAAGAATCAAAACCAGAACCCAAGAAAGCTTTAAATTGGAGTCGTCCTTCAAATGGCCTCATGGTTCTGTGATTCTACGCTGTTTCTATTTTTGTACAATCTCCATTGTAATTTTTGACTTTGGGTATTTTTCTTACATTATTTGAAGAGAGAGAGAGAGAGAAGGATAATGTCAGGATTATCTATTTTGTCTAATCTCACGGCGGACGAGGTTTCTTACCTTGAGGGACCTATGGCTTCCGAAATGGCCTCGCTGCACCAACAGAGAAAGAAACGCCCGTAGATTTGCTCATTTCCAGAAAGTCGCGCTAGCTCCAGAGCCCGAAGACCTCTCTCTCCATTGTAATTTTTGACTAGGGGTGTACGTGGTCTGGTCCGGTACGGTTTTGAAACAAATTAAGACCGGACCAATAATATTCGGTTTTCGTTTTTTAGGACCAGTACCATAAAAAAAAAATTAAGGACCGGACCAGAATTTCTGGTCCGGTCCGGTTATCCCATTAAAATAATATTTTTTTAATATTAATATGCATTATGCACTATGCACTTTAAAACATATGCATTATCCACTCGGTTCTACTGCATGATTAATCACCTAAAAAGTAAAAACATATGTTCATAATATGCATTATGCACTTTCTACTGCATGATTAATCACCTAAAAAGTAAAAATATATGTTTATAATATGCATTATGCAAACCCACGTTCAATATTCTACTGAAGTCAATCTGGTAATTTCCTCCATGAGTTTTCACTTCAGCTATTCTTCAGGTAGAGGATGAAAGCATTGGTTCCACCATTCAAGGCCTCCATATTCACAGACCATCTGGCAGGCTTCCATTGGTCATGGGCATTGGGCAACTGGCAAGATAAAACCAGAGGAAAAAGACAGAAATTAAAAAGGGTTAGTCAAGTTCATAATTCACCCATTCCATAAAGCAATACATCAAGTCAAACTAGAGGAAAAAGACATCAGATTCATAATCCACGAATTTCAGAATAACTATGCTTACAAACTTCGCCTTTTGCTGCTTCCAATTTTTCTTCTTTTTCCACCTTTAAGAACCCAAAATTCTGCTACTTTTGGTGCTTCCAATTTTTCTTCTTTTTCCATCTTTAAGAACCCAAAATTCTGCTACAATGACATTCATTCTACGACCATTTTATTACAAAATATCGGCTATTGTGCTACAAAACTGCAAAAAGGAAAAAATGCAACACATTATTAAAAGATGCAAAAAAATATGGTATTAATGAAAATGTAATTACATAGAAAATAAAGAAGAAAACAATCATACACCAACCAAATTAGATGTTCTCGCTATTCGCTAATGTTAATTGGTTCACTATCTTCCTTTAGTGATGCGAAATCTGCAAAATATACGTTTCAATTTCAAAAGTAAGTATATAATGTATAATAATTACTAAAAAGAATATGAGGAAAAAGTAAAACTCACCTTTTTCAAACTCATCGACCACGTCATTAAAGTTGGTTAAATTATGTTTTGTCTCACGAATCCAACTTTGAGTGCAAATGAGTGCCTCGATAGTCTTTGGGGACAAAGAACTACGAAAAGAATCCACAACACGTCCTCCACAACTGAAAGCTGACTCCGAAGGAACCGTGGAAATGGGAATAACCAATACATCTTTTGCAATTTTATTTAATATTGAATATTTCAATGAATTCACTTTCCACCATGCCAAAATATCTTGATTGTCTGAAAATTTTTCCAATTCTTCAAATAAATATAGATTGACATCCGTCCTCTTGCTTACAGTATCTGGCTCGCTATTACGGCTACAAAACATCTCATATACCTTATTGTGAGAAAAACTAGCAATTTGCCCTGTGGATGAAGATGTGGCAACACTTTGGCTACAAGACTCTTGTGACACATTTAACCCCAAATTCAAATTGTATTGAACATATAATCTGTTAATCGCACTTCGTACTTAACTCACCAAATTTGTTGCTCTATTACTGTCGACAAACATGTTAAGACAATGTTGCAAAAACTTCATTTTATATCTCGGATCTAATACAACTGCAACATACATGAAAAAATTAATTTTCTCACAACTTCCCCAATATTTGTCAAATTTTCCTTCCATTCCAATAGCCAAATTCCTCAAGGATAGATTGTTAGACTGAGCATACTCCATGATAACCATTTTCAAATTGCATACTTCACTAAAAAAAATATTTGATGTCACACGCGACGATGCTGAAACAATCAAAGTTGTATCATAAAAAATCTTCAAAAACTTGACAAGTGATCTAATATTCTCCCAATCTATTGTAGTGGGAGGTGATTCCCCACTCAAATCACCGACATAATTACTATCGGTTTCCATTAACTTGACAAAAGTTTTTCAAATTTTTCTGCGCTTGCTAACATCAAATATGTAGAATTCCATTTTGTAGGCACGTCAAGAGAAATACTACTTTTGCATGTGATCTTAACATTATCAACACAATTCTTAAAAATTTGTAACCTTGCAGGTGAAGATCGAATGTACTTAACAGCTTTACGTACTCTACTAATAGACTCTTGATAATCTTTCAAACCATCATTTACAATCAAGTTCAATATGTGTGCAAAACATCGCACATGCATATATTCTCCATTCAAAATCAAACCATTCCAATTTCTAACACTTTTGATCAAATATGAAATTGCAACATCATTCGAAGAAGCGTTATCAACTGTAACAGTTAACACATTTTCAATTCTCCATTCAAGCAAACATCTTTTTACTTCTTTACCAATTGTGTCACCTTTATGATTTGAAATCAAACAAAAATTCAAAATCCTCTTATGCATGGTCCAATCACTATCAATATAATGAGCAGTTAAAACCATATAATTTAAATTTTGAACAGAACTCCAGGTATCTGTAGTCAAACATACTCGTTGTGATGATCTTCTAAAGTACTCTTTCAATTTCATCTTTTCTTTTTCATAAAGATTAAAAATATCACGAGAAACAGTGACTCTAGAAGGTATGGAAAATCTTGGTTGCAAATATTGTGAATACGCTCTAAAACCATCTCCTTCAACAAACCTCAAAGGTAATTCATCAGTAATTATCATTTTCGCAAGTAATTCTCGACAAGTATCAACACTAAAACATGAAGGTTGTTGTCCTCTATTATTCATATTCTGAAAGCTCAAAGTCTTTTGCTTCACATCTACATTTGCCAATAATTTTGCACAAATACGCGTATGTTTTTTCAAGCTTGATGTTCCATTCTTCAGTGTATCACATGCATATGTTCTTCCACAATGATTACATTTAGCTCTAGAGTTGTTATCATTGTCATTTTCAATAATAGTAAAATGATTCCAAACATCAGATTTTTTTATCCTTCCCCTACGCACACTGACAACAGAACTAGTAGTAGGCGTAATCCCTACATTTTCAGTAAAACTTTCTGTTTCCATCCTATAAAATATAACAACTTATCAAAAAATTAATTTAACAAAAACTAAATCATCCCAAACAAAATATTCATTCATAATACAAAAATGAATGTTTCACAAACAACAAAAATCACTAAAACAGCAGCAAAAACAATAGAGGATAACAAAAACAAAGGAAAACATCAATAAAAACAGCAACAAAATTAACACAACCAAATGCTCTCGGTCACGCCCGAAGAGTCTCCCAAAAACAGCAGCACAATGAACTTAAAATAGAGAACAAAGTGGAATGATACGACAGATTTTAGCTGGAGGGAATACCTGTACTTACTCAGAGTTTCAGAGAGATCCGGCGGGTTCAGATTGAAGGCGGGTTCAGGTTGAAGGCGTCGGAGTCGGCGTCGGCGTCGGCGTCGGCGATGGCTGAGAGAGAATATTGAACGGCAGCACAATGAACTTAAAATAGAGAACAACGTGGAATGATACGACAGATTGTAGCTGGAGGGAATACCTGTACTTACTCAGAGTTTCAGAGAGCTCCGGCGGGTTCAGATTGAAGGCGGGTTCAGGTTGAAGGCGTCGGTGTCGGCGTCGGCGATGGCTGAGAGAATATTGAACGGCAGATTAACGGCTTCGGCTTAGGGTTCGGGTTCGGGTTCGGCGACCGGCGTAGGTGAGCGACTGTCTCTCCTCCACTCTCCTCTGCACTTCGACACTCGACAGAACGAAAATGAGATTAGGGCTTTTCGGGTTAGGCACTCAGTTTTCTTCTGTGTTAAAGGTGTTTTTGTGTGGTCCGGTTAGGTTTTTGCGGGTTTTTGTCAATACACCCGAAAACCGAACCGATTATTTCGGTTCTGCTTAAGCAGAACCGAAATTCACTTTTTAAAAAACAAAAACCGACCAGAACCAGACCAAATAGGTCGGTTCTGGTCCGATTCATTGGTCCGGGTGGGTTTTGTACACCCCTATTTTTGACTAGTATTTTTCTCAGGTGATTTAGAGAGAGAGAAGGAGAGAGAAGAAAAGGGTAGTTTGGGAATTTAAAAAAACATCTATCAAATTTAATTGAAAAATTGACGGGATATGTTGAATTGCGAATAACGTAAACGATAGAGGCTGATTGGGTCAAAAATAAACGTTAGGAGTCAATTGACTATTGACCCTATACGTTGGGGGATAAATTGAACTTTTTTCCTTCTTTTTTCACTGAGATGATTTTTAAGTGAAACGTATGATGATTGCCTATTTTTGTATAGTCGTCTATGTACGTAACAAATGTTTTACCTTATATTTCATCGTTGGTCCGACGAGCATGTTTTGCTTAAAGGATGAAAATGAGTTTTCAATCAAACAAAATTTTAAAAATTATTTTGTTACCTAATCATGTTTTGTAAGAAAAAATAAAAATAATTGTTTATATGCATTCAATATAGTATTTCTACTCAGTCGGTCAGTTAACCCGACGACTCACTGTCCTTTCCTCGAAAGAACTAGAGCATTGAATAGGTTAAACTTGGGAACGGTTAGTTTTAGTTATTTCTTTTTACATTTGAGTGATTAATTAAATTTTTGGTAAAAACTTAATTTTAGTTGGACATTTAGTATTTTATTGGTTTTAGAAATGAATTTATGAACTTTATTGACCTGGTGGTTTTTGAATCACATTATTATGTCTATATCTGTTGTTACTCTACTGTGTGGATTTGATTTTTTTATTAAATATTTAAGTCTTTTAGCTGCAAACTAAATCTTGAGTTTAGTCACCTGATTCTTTCCGATAATCAAATCGCTCGACGTGACATTTTATTAGGTTCCCTTTCAGGTTGTGATAGTCTCTCTTCAAAAAATGGAGACCAGAGCTATCAGCTCCTCTGAACCTCGTTGGGCTGCCTGTGGGAGCTGCGGCATTGGGTTCGCCAACCCTGGCCTCAAAACCCGACAAGCCGCGAAAAAGATATCCTTTTTCTTTTTTAATTTTTTTTAATCTTTGGATCGACCATCTTAATGAACACTTCAAATGTTAGGATCTCATAGGCAATTTTTGGTTTATATATTTTTTAATTCTATAAATATAACATATTATTTGATATTTAATAAATTTATGTTTTAGTTTTAATAGGATCCCAAGCAGTTGAGATAGATATTATCTTCTTCTATTTGCTCTTTATTCTCCAATGTTTTCTGTCTTTTTGACTTTTATTTTGTGAATTTCCTTCGATGAATCCTCGCAGAGACTTGGACTGAACTTGGAGATTGACGAAGAAACATGGAGATTTCCCATCCATGGCATCCTCATCCCCTCTTTCTGAGCGACGAAGCCAAGTTTGAAGATAAGTGCTATATTTGTCTACAACGATTCGACGGTAACCCTTTCTATGCTTGTGTTGATTGCAAATATTATGTTCACAAATCATGTGCTCAGCTTCCAGTAGAGATCCAACATCATTTTCATCAACCACATCCTCTTGTATTATTCTTTGGATCGGAGTTTTTTTGTGATTCTTGCCATAAGAGATTCGGAAATGAGTTACGCTTCAGATGCTCTGTTTGCAAATTCAACCTGGATGTAAAATGTGCATTAATGACGGACATCGACACGGAAGGGAAAGAATTCATCACACATTTCACTCATCAGCACCCATTGACAATTTGCAGCAAAGATGGTGATAATCCTCTAAATTGCTTTGCCTGCAAGAAAACATCCTCTGATTTGATCTATGGTTGCACTCCCTGTGACTATTTTCTTCACAAATCTCGTGCTCAGTTTTCAACCCACGTTTTGCACGCAATGCATCCACAACACGCGCTTAGTCTTGTGGTAAGGCTCGGTCGCTGCAATTATTGCAGAAAATACGATCTTAATTGGAAATATTATTGCAGCATTTGTAATTTTGTCGTGCATGAATCGTGTTTGACTGAATCTACCAAAGCTGCTCAAAATTCTGAAAGATCATGCTTTTTGTGCGGCAAACAACATTTGGATTCAGATTCATGCGTCAACTTGTTGTACTTGATCAACCAATCATGTATCCAGTTGCCTGAAGAGATCAAACACGAATTTCATTCTCACAAGCTTCTTTTATTGCGAGGCCCGAAAGGTTTTGGGTGTGATTCATGTCATAAATGGTTTGATATGGAATCACATTATGGTTGTGCGGAGTGCAACTTCCGAATGGATGTTAAATGTGCCCTAATGCCAAGTATCCAATATGAGGAGAGCGATGAGTCCATTTGTCCCGTCATTCCTCATCATTTTAAGCATCAACATCCACTACAACTAATTAGCGAGATATATGACATCAACTGTTCTGCTTGTCATACAACTAAGGTATCTCCTATTTATGGCTGCATTAAATGTGAATATTTTCTTCATCATTCTTGCCTTGAACTTCCAATTCAGATCGAACACCCTCTCCATGATAGTCATGTGTTAACCATACAACCTCTTCGTGATAACTTTTGTCAAATCTGTTGCAAACAATACATTGGGTTTTCTTTCGGATGCATTCAATGTCGTTTCTTTATTGGGATTGAATGCATTTTGGAGCTTGGACCAACTGTAGTGCATAAATATCATCCAACTGTAGAGCATAAATATCATCGTCATCTTTTGTGCTTGATTGAAAAATCATATTGTGATCGGTGTAATGCTTACAATGCATTTTGCAAACTCTCTCAAGAGTCAAGTGAATTCAAGCTCACAAAATCATACTCACTACGATGTATCGAATGTGACTACAATCTTCATTTTTTATGTGGTCCTTTGCCTTGCACCATCAAACACAAAAGTCATCTTCATGCTTTGAAACTAGTGGATTCCATTGTTGAAGATGATCCAGACGAATATTATTGTGATATATGTGAAGAGATCAGAAATCCTCGATTATGCGTCTACTATTGTAAAAATTGTATATTTTTTGCTCACGTTCATTGTGTGATTTCCGAGGTATTATTTCAGCATTCAACTATTTCTTATCATCTATTAATCTGATTTCAAACATCATTTTATTAGAAATAATTTGACTTTATTGTCATCTTGCAGATTATAAATGTATTTAAGAAGAATTCAGAAAAAGTTGAGTTGAAGATTGTGGGAGACTTAAGACTTGAAGACACTATAAACCCTTCGCATGACAACTTAACTCAAGAGCTTTTACTAGATCTACTCAAGAGTTTGGATGCAACTGATATGAAGCGGTTGAGAATTTATCTTTCTGATGGAATGCTTTTTCAAAGAGAAGAAACAGAATATCCATGGGGGAAGCTAGAACAAAAATCAAGGTCTGAAGATGATGCCAAGGACATTATTAAAGAGCTTTATTTCTACAACGATAATATCTCAAGGAACATTGATCACAGATTACGTCACTTTAATCCAGACACAAAATATCATATTCAACCCGATGAATGTGAACTACAAGTAATTGAAGTCGAAGGTTACAAGGTCACTTCTAACTTTGTCCCTCTTTTTAAAGTTTTATTGAAGAAATACGGTGACTTTGGCCGTCATTGTATATATGAGAAAAATGTCAAGTCTGTTTGGCTTTATTTTCTCTGTCGCATAGTGAGTGACATGCGGAGAACCTACATTGGCAACATTACTGAGAAGCAGCTCTTCACTTGGCTTTACTACATGAAACACATAAGTGCTAATGATTTTGACATAAAATTTGTGAAACCATTTCTAGATAGGGTTAAGAGATCTTACTTTGGTCTTCAAGCTATGAAATTTGAGGATGAAGCTCCTCACATATTAGATTGTGAGATTGTCAAAGTTGAGAAAAAGATAAATGAGTTGAAAATTGAAATAGAAAAACTGAAATGGCATCGCCAACAACACAGGCCTGGTGGGATAGCAGAAGAATCGTATGTCATGAAGGAGTGGATCACTGAGGCCAAGCAACTAAAACATAAAATAGCAGGCGAGGGTATTGTTTAAATTAAGCACTTTCTATTCTCTTTTTTATTGGGTTCAAGCATATTTTGTAAACTTATGTTTGTTAAGTTCTCAACTATCTTTTTCCAGGACATTGACTAGTAATTGATATTAAGTAAGATATATTATTGTGTAACATGAACATGAATCTCTAAGTCTTGCATTCTTTTCTACTATGGTTTGGAGCCATGCTTGATGTTTTAGTTGAACAAGCTACCTTAAAGATTTAAATCTCTGGAAAATCTATTTTGATTTTGGTGACCATGAAAATTGTCATTTTAAACATGAGTGGAGATGTGGAGATGTTACAAATTATTAACGAGATACGTTACGAAATTTAATTTGACATAAATGTAGCTATGTTAGGATATTAATAAGTAGATATAGTAAGGTAGCCATAACTGAATGACTCTCTCATAACTAGTTGTAAATTTATTTCTCTCATTTTGGAAGACGATGTCATGATTAAAACACAAGCAAAAATTTTGTCGCAATTCGGCAAAACAATCTTCAACAAATCACTAGTTGATTCGTTGTTTTATTAAATTTTAGATTTTTGATAAGAATTGCAATTTTGAGTTTGTAAACTCAAAATTGTTGGTAGAAAATCATTGAAATTGAATTATAGCACGTCTGGAATAAATTAAATAATGATCGGTGTTGGAAAATCAGACAAAGATCTGATTTTAGAAGAAGTATTGAGGAAATGCTATTCTAATTTGCTAATTATTAATTTTCTTATTTTAATCTTTTTTTCATCTGAATCTGATTTTCTATTTTATCTATAAAATTCTTTCAATGTTTTATATACGTGTAATTTTAGTTATTCTATTTATTGTTCGGAAATATATAACGGAATATGCCAATATACAAATCTGTTGGATCGAGGAAAAAAAAATAACGAGGGAGACTACAAAATCACTTAACTTGGATATTGCATTTTAGTGCTTTGGTACACTTTTGGGAAAGATTCCCAACATGATACAACTTTTCTAAACCAATACACACATAATTTATAGGCTCCTAAGTACATGTCTAATATTATAAATGAACCACCTAATTAATTACATATTTGTACTCATACATAATGAATCTACCAAATACATGTATTAATGTACTTACACATATATAAATAGAACTTTCTACGTGACTCTTCAAAAACACATGAACTTAATTAAAAGATACAATTATATAATTAAGTTTATTTTAAACATTTAGTTAATAATAACTTATTAAAAATAGTTGCTCTTTTATGATTCCGCACGACAAATAGATATATTCATATTCTATAAGTAAAAAATAAATTATTAATATATAATAATTTTTAACACACGTGATTTGGTTCAATTTTAAACATAAATTGTTTTTTCTAATTTAATTAACATATTGCATACAATTAATTTGCGATGGTTCAAACAACGAAATTTCATTGAATCCTAGAAAATAAAATATAGTTCATTTTATCGATAAAAACAAAACCATGTCTAAAAGAATAATAAAATCAGAAAGAACTAGTTTTTCAATTAAAGAAAAAAGATCTCGGCCTTTGTCTCCAAACTCTAAAATCTCTTCTATTCTAAATTGTAGAATTTCCAAGCATATTAAAATATGCACAAAACCTACCAAATGAACAATTGTACAATGCTGCCATATCCAAAGATCAAATGAACATAGACCATGTTTCTTCGATTTGAGACACGTCTTGGACATTTCGGGACCGTCATGGTTAGAAAACATTTCAATCAACTAAAACATCACAACCGAAGGAAATTTAAAAAAAAAACTAAGAACAAAGATTTAAAAAATGAAAAATAGTTTTTTGAAAAGGAATTGCAATTTGATCGTTCTCTTTTAATCTTAAGACAGGATCTCATTTAGCTTTACGAGTAAAGAGAGGAGATAGACTGTTTAATCGGATTAATAACAAAATATTACTAAATATTTTCATATTCAATTTTACTGAAATGACTGTCACTTTAAATTATAAACTCTATAATTCTTCGAACATGACATTTAAAACCGCACAGAGCTTGAGTTTATCAGCTATCGATTATACATCTTTGTTTTTTTATGATCGTTTTCCATTGTGTGTTACGAATGTTTGCTTATTATTCATCAACTTCTTTACTTTCACTCTTAAAAGAGTGGTGCTCCTGGTGTTTTGGGAAATATTATTTTTTAATGTTGAAATATTATTTGTTGACGGTATGCTGTGGTAAGTGGCCATGGAAATGATTAGAAATAGTTTTATTTGCAAGAAATTTTAATGATCTATACATGCTTTATAAATCTTATAAGCAATTAGATCGAGTGCGGATGGTTTAAGATTCTTCTAAACCTTCAATCTCTTGAATTGATGGTGTATTTTCTGTTCTTTGATCTGTTTTCTCTTGGTTTTCCTCAAGTAAGAATGCTGACTCATTTTCCATCGAACCAATAAATAGTTTTCTCATCTCTTTAGAAGGTTACTTGCAGACCGAATATTATTTTGAAAATCTTGTATTTCAACTAAAACCAGTGACTCAAATCTTAATTCTCATTCTATAATTAAATATTTTTAATAAAAATATCTGAAAAAAGTCTCGTTTTGAGATAATTATTGTTGATGGTAGTTTGTTCCTAGAGAATCAGCAAATGCCAACTATCATGAAAAAAATTAGATTAATGAAAATTATCCTCTTTTTTTTCAAAACTAAAATATGAAATTATAAAATGTGATTTTTTTGAAGTATATACCTCTCGCACCGACCTCTTATTTATTTTCGGCGTTGTGTCTAAATTTATAATCTCCTTTTGTGGTTGTAGCTAGCAAGATGTGTTGAAGTTGGACTTCCAGAGTTAATCATTCTTGTGATATTATCTCAGGTAGGAAGTGTTACCAACCATCTTTGCTTTATTTGTTATCTTCAACTTACTTTTTTGTTATCTTCAATGTTTTGAGATAATTCAATTTGAACTACTTGAGCTAAATTTGGTGTCGAATGAATTGCAGTATGTTCCGCACTTGATCGGTACCAGAGGAGTCACATTAGAGAGATTTGCAGTTCTTTTCTCCACAGCAATCGTCTGGGCATATGCAGAAATTTTGACTGCAGCGGATGCATATAAAGGTAGATCTCCAGCAACTCAAGTCAGCTACCATAATGATCGTTCTGGACTAATTATGAAAGCAATATTTAAAACCTTAAATTTGCTATTTCAATACTTTAATCCCATTATAACATTGTTAATTCAACCATTTCCTTGAATAAGCAAAAGACTATTATTTAATTTGTACTAACCTTTCTCCATTGCTTAAATTTGATTTCTCTTCGGTATTGCGGAATACTTTTCGTCTCCTTAATCCTTTCTCGTTAATGTCTCTTCGATGATTAAGAGATTGAGTGAGATAGATTGATTAGAGTAAGTGAGTAGAGATTAGTCTTTGATTCTCTAGTTTGGAGGAAGAAGAAGACAACCATTCAAAAGGCAATCCTCCATACTTACCCTTTCACTTATGCCTTTTCATTCATACCCGTTTAATCATACCTCTTCAACTATAATGTATAATACTTTAATAAGGTTAAGGAGAGGGAATTAAAACCCAATTGACATTATTTCTTTTATACTCAACAATCATCACATTGAGCACTTTAATATAAAGTCAATGTACTATAATTTACATGAGCCACAATTGATTATTAAAAAATAATCTAACAATCTCCCACTTGGCTCATGTTACGAGATCTCAGCTCCTTTCATTTAATCCACCGGATTAATTCATTACAACTTGTAATTCACTATTAATAGTGTACCATAATGTGAATTAACCAAGTCACCTTCCATAACGAATTGAGAAATCGAATCATGGCAGGCACAAGTTATTTGGCAACATGATTCTTTCCATGTATCACATATTTCTCAAATCATTATAACTTTAATTGAGGAAACACTATAACCTTTCACTTTATATTTCATAAAGTATCACATGTTATTTGAAAACAACAATAACTGTATACACCATAATACAAATAACATCAAACATACAAAAACATGTCTATAATGAATTCAAAAGTGTTCACATAAGACAAGTTACACTATCATAATCACATTAGTAAGGACTTGTCACCTAAACCCATCCTTTCAACATGTTCTTTAAAAGTCTTGGGTGGCAATCCTTTAGTTAATGGATCCGCTATCATTAAACTTGTACTTATGTGTTCAATGCACACCTTTTGTTTTTGTATTTCTTCTTTGACTGCCAAATACTTCAATTCCATATGTTTTGCACCTTTCGAGTATTTGTCATTCTTTGAGAAGAATACAGCTGCGGAATTATCACAATAAATCCTTAGCGGTCTATCTATACTCTCGACTATACTTAGACCCAAGGTTAAGTTCCGCAACCACAATGCATGAATGGTGGCCTCAAAGCATGCCACAAATTCTGCCTCCATAGTAGAAGTAGAGATCGAAGATTGCTTTCCACTTCTCCAAGATACGGCTCCTCCGGCTAATAGGAACACGTAACCCAATGTAGATTTCCTCGAGTCTACACATCCGGCATAGTCTGAATCCGAGTATCCAATAACCTCAAGTTTATTGGACTTTCTATACATGAGCATGTAGTCCTTTGTTCCTTGCAAGTACCTAAGCACTTTCTTTGCAGCTTTCCAGTGATCCATTCCTGGATTACTTTGATATCGACCTAACATCCCCACTGCAAAACTTATGTCGGGCCGAGTACATGTTTGAGCATACATTAAGCTCCCAACAGCTGATGCATATGGAATAGATTCCATTTCCTTTATTTCCAAATCACTTTTCGGACATTGCATTTGACTGAATTTGTCCCCTTTCTGAATTGGAACTACACCAGCAGAGCATTTCTCCATTCTGAATCTTTCTAGAATTTTATCGATATATCCTTTCTGAGACAATCCTAGTAATCCTTGCTGTCTATCACGGAATATTTCTATTCCAATTACATAGGATGCCTCACCCATATCTTTCATTTCAAAATTTCTAGAGAGAAACTTCTTTACATCATGCAACATTCCTTTATTGTTAGAAACTAGAAGAATGTCATCAACATATAAGACTAATATACTAAACTTGCTCCCACTGACCTTCATATAGATACACCGATCAACAGTGTTCTCTATAAACCCGTATGACGTAATGGTATCATTAAACTTAATATACCATTGTCTAGAAGCTTGTTTTAGTCCATATATTGACTTCTTCAATTTACACACTAATCTTTCATTTCCCGTAAGAGAAAATCCTTCAGGTTGATCCATATACACTTCTTCCTCTAAGTCTCCATTCAGAAAGGCGGTTTTTACATCCATTTGGTGAAGCTCTAAGTCATAATGAGCTACCAAAGCCATAACAATTCTTAAAGAATCCTTCTTAGAAACTGGAGAGAAGGTTTCTTTATAGTCAATACCATCTTTCTGAGTGTAACCTTTGGCGACAAGTCTAGCCTTATACCTTTCGATGTTACCTTTTGAATCGCGTTTGGTTTTATAAACCCATTTACACCCGATTCGTTTAAAACCTTCAGGTAACTCGACAAGTTCCCAGACTTTATTGTCATCCATCGATTTCAACTCTTCTTTCATGGCACTCAACCACTTTTCAGAATTGGAACATTCCATGGCTTTTATGAATGTGTCTGGATCCTTATCATTACTCAAGTCACATTCATCTTCAAGTGAATAAATCACATAATCATTATGAATTGTAGATCTTTTTGACCTTACTGACCTTCGCAATTCTTGTGATTGTTCACTAGTGACTTGAATATCAACATTATGCTCATCATTGACTTGATCACTTTCTGTGGTTTGAATATTCACTCGTTGTTCCGGTATGTTGTTAGACTGTGATACAACAAGAGGAACAATAACTTGATGAGAATCTTCAGGTGTAATATCCTCCACCCGATTCTCATGAATATTCACATTTCGTGATTCATCACTCCCACTGATCTGGCCATTCTCAATGAATCGAGCATTTCCAGACTCTACTATTCTCGTACTATGATTAGGACAATAAAAGATGTACCCTTTTGACTTTTCCGGGTAGCCGATAAAGTAACCACTAATGGTTCTTGCATCGAGCTTCTTTTCATGTGGATTATATATCCTTACTTCTGCTGAACAACCCCAAACATGGAGATGTCTTAAACTAGGTTTCCTTCCCGTCCACAGTTCATAAGGGGTCTTAGGAACTGCCTTACTAGGAACCCTATTCAACAGATATGCAGCAGTTTTTAAACTGTGCATCCACAACGATAAGGGTACAGTACTTTTATTCACCATACTCCTAACCATTTCCATTAGAGTACGATTCCGCCTTTCAGCTACACCATTTTGTTGTGGCGTACCAGGCATTGTATACTGTGCACAAATGCCTCGACTTTCGAGAAACTTTGCAAATGGACCTTTACATTGTCCACTTTCATCGAATTTTCCGTAATACTCACCACCTCTATCAGACCTCACAATCTTTACTTTTCTATCTAACTGCCTTTCCACCTCATTTATGAACACTTCCAAAACGTTCACAGATTGAGACTTTTCATGCAGTAGATACAAATAACCATAACGTGAGTAATCATCAATAAATGTGATGAAATACCTTTCACCGTTCCAAGACGGAGCATCGAATGGACCACATATGTCAGTGTGTATCAATTCTAACAGTCCATCACTTCTTGTGCCTTTAAATTTAGATATGTGTGTAGTTTGTTTACCTTTGATACAATCTATACACACATCCCAGTCATTAAAATCTAATTGAGGTAAAATATCACATTTCATTAACCTCATTATCCTTTCTTTAGATATATGACCTAACCTTTGATGCCACAAGAAAGCTGAACTCTCATTAAGTGCACTACGTTTAACACCAACATCATTATCAACATGAAACAGAGATTCTATAAATTTAACATTGAGATTGAATCGATACAAACCATCTATTAAAATACCAGAACCATAATAGTATTTATGTTTGTACAAAGCAAATAAACCGTTCTCAATCTCAAAATTAAAACCATTACAATCCAACTTAGAAACAGAAACTAAATTCCTAGCACATTCAGGAACATAGAGACACTTTTCAAGATCCAATTGACAACCAGTATCGAGGATCAATCTATACGTCCCAATCCCTTCAATGCGAGCCTTCATTCTGTTTCCCATATACAAGAACTTTTCAGTTCCGTTTATGGGTTGGATCGAAAGAAATCCCTGCGTAACATGAGATACATGAGTAGTAGCACCAGAATCTAACCACCAAGTATTATTAGGTACTTCCATTAAATTTGATTCAAAACATACTGAAACAAATAGTGTACCTTTCTTTTCAAACCAGACTTTCCTTTTCGGGCAATCCTTCTTGAAGTGCCCAGTCTTGTTACAGAAGTAGCATTTAAGCTCCTTTCGGATATGTCCCTCATTCACATTTAATGGGGCTTTTCCCTTCTTCCGGTTCTTCTTACTTGGTCCTTTCTTGCTACCAGTTCCTTCATGCTGAAATGTCATGTTAATGGAGTGATCTTTTATTTTCTTCAACCTCCCTTCTTCTTGAATTAACATGGCCTTTATTTCCTGAAAGTTCCATTTCTCTTTTATGGTGTTGTAATTCACCTGGAACTGACCAAATTCAAGAGGAAGAGAGTTGATGATGAATTGAACCAAGAATGATTCATTCACATCCATCCCTAATGACTTCAGCTTGGCAGCTAGATTCGCCATACATGTCACATGATCATGAATGGATTGCGACCAGTCAAACTTCTTGGTCGTCAATTCACTCATGAGATTTCCAACAACGGACTTATCAGTAATGTCCGATTGGGAGTATTCCTTAATGCTCAACATGAACTCCTTAGCATTGTCAGTCTTTGGCATCGATGGCTTAACATTTTCAGCTATCGTCAACTTCATCAAGCTCAAACACAGCCGGTTAGACCGCTCCCAAGTCTCCATAATGGACTTGTCAGCTTCCGTACTGGTCTCATTAATAGCTGTCGGCTTATCACAAATTAATGCTACGTCTAAACACATTACACCCAATTGAAATTGGATTTGTTCAGACCAATCAGCATAATTCAAGCCATTGAACTTGATCAAGTTGTTGCCAGAAGATAACACATTCATAAATGCTGCAAAACATACATGCTCATACTTTAATACTTTGAGTAAATAATAATAGATTCAAACAAACAGTAATTCATTTCTTAAATCACCTTTGGGCAAAATCTAAGAAACAATTTCAGCTATCAATAATGCTATCAAGATATACTTTAATAAACACATAAACATATTCAAATCAACATGCTCAACATCTTTGGATATATAATCATATCAATCTAATATGTATACATGTTTCATTCATATTATCAATTACAAACATTGGTCCATCTTTGGATGACTTTATAATGTTGTAATCAATAATGTCAAACGTTTTGTTCAATCAATCATTAGCATCCTTTTATACAAAACGAATGATATTTACACAATCGAATATTGATCCTTTCAAACTAGGCCACTTTGGTGACTAACAAGTTTCTTTTATATCAAATATTCAATTAAATGTATCTTCCCATAATCACTTGCATGAGAAAACAATTAAATGATATTCAATTAAAATATCAAAACTTGCTGTGTAATTAAATAAAATATCAAAACATTTATTCAATTAAATGATATTCAATTAAATGAATATCAATTAAATAATAAATAATGTAGCTACAACTGCCGTACTTCTCTGTAATTTTATTTAATTAAAATATCAAAACCTTTACAATAATATTAACAATCCAATTGTGCTCTGTAATTGTAACCAACAAGCGCCGATTAAAAAAAATAAATAAATTAATAAATTAATAAATAAAAATAAATGACCAGAAACTTTAATGACCACCGACGACCGGAAACAATAATCGATCGACGACCGGAAACTATAATCGGTCAAACTTTCATATAATTTAATCAACACAAACGGTGAAAAAACACGTTATAGAACCATGCTCTGATACCAATTGTAAGCAATATTTAAAACCTTAAATTTGCTATTTCAATACTTTAATCCCATTATAACATTGTTAATTCAACCATTTCCTTGAATAAGCAAAAGACTATTATTTAATTTGTACTAACCTTTCTCCATTGCTTAAATTTGATTTCTCTTCGGTATTGCGGAATACTTTTCGTCTCCTTAATCCTTTCTCGTTAATGTCTCTTCGATGATTAAGAGATTGAGTGAGATAGATTGATTAGAGTAAGTGAGTAGAGATTAGTCTTTGATTCTCTAGTTTGGAGGAAGAAGAAGACAACCATTCAAAAGGCAATCCTCCATACTTACCCTTTCACTTATGCCTTTTCATTCATACCCGTTTAATCATACCTCTTCAACTATAATGTATAATACTTTAATAAGGTTAAGGAGAGGGAATTAAAACCCAATTGACATTATTTCTTTTATACTCAACAATCATCACATTGAGCACTTTAATATAAAGTCAATGTACTATAATTTACATGAGCCACAATTGATTATTAAAAAATAATCTAACAAATTAATGCTGCTTCTTGGTGAGCTGTTGTAAGCTTACTAGTTTTTGTTCATTTAGCTGTCTCTGATCCAAATATCTATATTCTTCTTATTTCTTCTTTTTTGTAGAACACAACTCTCGTAATAAAAAACCAGATATACTATGCAACTCTTTATGCGATTAAGTGTTCTGAATTAGATTGCATTGTTACTGAGTAAATGCATGGATTGAATCTGTGTGAAATAAAGTATGTCCCCTCAGACAAGTTAAATATTGCATCTAATCATTTAAATTTCCTGTTCTTTATCATTTTGATTTTCTTCTAAAAAATAGGCAGCAAATACATGATCTAAAATATTAAGTTTGTATGGATGACGAAACAAGAATAAATAGTATGATTTAGTGTTGAATCATATAATTTCGGGCATATTATGATCTAAAGTGTACCCCTCATTATACTTGATAAACTCAATATGAATTCTTTTCTACGTTCAAGTTGATGAAGTTTTTTTTTTTTACTTTTACGTGTCTATATCGATTGTCACAGTTCAATATACGTGTAGTTTAGAATTCTAGTTCTTTTTGTATTGAAGCCATTTCGTGTCATTGCTACACGATGAACAATGTGTATTTTCATATTTTTTAGCACTAGATCATTCTTAGCAAACAATAATCTATATGCAGGATAAAGGTCCCATGTCCATTTCAATGGGGAAGTCCTACTTTTAATGCCGGTGATGTTTTCACAATGCTGGCTGCTGCTTTTGTTTCTATTGCTGAGGTACAAAGCATTTTTGTCCTTGTTCAATGAAAATATGTGATTTTCTTATTTCAAAATATAAAAACTATTGATTTGATTCCAGGAAAAAGGGTTCTTTTGAAAATACCCATTAGGGTGCTGGCCATAATCTTTGTAAGATTTTACAAGAATTCTAATGCTATTTATTTGTCATCACCTCTGTTTCTGGTAGTCCTCAGGCACATATATTGCAGCGTCAAGATATGGAAGTGCTACAATTTTACCTCCATCCGTTTTCAGTCGTGGCATTGGTTGGCTGGTAGTCAGATACCTTGTGACTATTATTATTGCCTTTAATATGACATGCCTCTTACCTTCACAAAGCAATAACTTGATTTAAAACTTCAGGGAATTGGCACTTTTCTGGATGGCTTATTTGGCACAGGAGTTGGCTCCACTGCATCAGTGTAAGAGTCGATCACTTAAAGTCAGTCCACAGTTATGTTGTAGGGTAAAAAATCATTGAATTTTTTTAACACACCGTCAATAGTTGTTTAAAGGGTAAAGTGCAATTTGGCCCCTACAACTAGGTGAAATGGACAATTTACACCGTAAACTTGGATAATGGGCAATTTGACCCCTACAACTAGGATAAAGTGCAATATGGCCCCTACCGTCACATTTTCCGTTAAAAAATCACGTTTTTTGCACGTGTTCATTTTTTTTTCCAAAAATGCCCCTGCCAACATTTTCTCCAACTCTCTTCAATCCGCCATGGCTCTCTATTTTTGTTCATTTTCACAGTGAAGAGGAATAGAGCCCTAGACTCTCTCCGTGCAAAGAAGAAACGCCTTCGTCGAGGAGAAAAGTGAAGCCAATCACTCGCCGCCGATAGAAAAAAACAGATCGACCAACCCTTCGCCGCCGTTCTCTGTTCAGAACCATCGCGAAAACCCCTCTCTGTTAAGAAGACGAGCGGCATTCAGAACGCTCAATGAACATCCTGCTGTTAAACTATGTTGAATTTCGTTAATCGTACTAGCAAAGACAAAACCCAACAATCTCGCCCCACAACAATGGCAGACGAAGCAGCAGAGTAGCCATGTCGTTGGAGTTTGAATTCTGGATGGTCAGAAACCACTCTTTCCCACAGAGTGGGAAAGATGGAAGCTTTGGTAAAAGTTGCTGTAAAATGCTTGAGGGAAGATAGAGATGAGAGACCTACTATGGGTCAAGTAGTTGAAATGCTTCTGTCATGAAAATGTGTAGCATAGAATGCTCCGAGAAATCAAGGCTTCTCCGATCACCCGCCCAATCTGAATCTGTCAAAGTGGAAATCGACCAACCTTTGCGAGAGAATAATTTCCTAGTTGACAATGTCAAACTGGCTCCTTCATTTGGTCAACCTTAGAAAACTGCTTCGATTCATACAACGACAGTGATGGATCCAAATGAAAAGGATTTACTGGGAAGATAAAAATCAAGGTTTGTTGAGTTAATCACCGGAGCTGAAGAAAGAAGCAGTCCGGCTGAGAGCAATAATGGAGGTTCCGGGTGTTTTGTTGAAACTTCAGAAGCTCGACTTGCTCTGAAACAAACTGAAGAAAACAAAATCAACTTCGCAAGGGCCATATCTGATCACCATTCACCGCTGTTTTCCACAAGCCATAAATTTGATAGGCCCCACTCAACTGTAAATTATTGAATCTGAGCCCTTTTCTCTCAATCAAGATCAAGTTTAAATTTTGCTCTCTCAACTGGATGAATGCAGACAAAATCGGTTATGTCTTTTCTTGCTGACCAAACTTCTCCAATAGACTTCTGTTTTGATCGCAACTTAGGAATGGAAAACAGACTTCTGTTTGAAGATGATAATCGTAAACAGCCCAATATTTCTTGATTTTGAATTGTAATTGAATGGAATTGACTGCTGAAATTTTTACACCATCGGAAATCCATGATCCTAAAATACAGCATGAACAAAAAACATTCTCTCTCCTTTCAAACCCATTTCCCATTTTTGTACCTCTGTACACTACTGAAATTATTATCATTTGTACTTCATCCAAAGGACCACCACAGGAAAAAAAAAAAAACAAAGAAGGTAAAATTGTGAGCGAACTTAAGAAAAACGAAGAAAGAGTGAAGCTGAGGCTGATTTCTGGCATGTTTGTTAAGTTTCTCGTTATGGCGATTGCCACCCAGATGATTACTTGGCGCGGGTTGCGCCTTTACTCAATCCTGCTGATTCCTATACGTTTTACGACGGCGTTTCTGATTGCCTCATTCTGCAGGCAAAGACCCTTTTGCTCGTACCCAGACATGTAGTTTTTTACTTCCTTTCTGATCATCTCCTGCATCACAGCCAAAAACTCCGCGCTGAAGAACTGCCTCTCGTGCTCCATCCCGCTGAACTGGTCGTTTTGAGGATGCAATGCTGATGCCTCCATGAAAAAGGCTTTCAATTCCTACAGGTTGACTCCCTGGCTGGAGCTCCGAGCATGATTGGACCCAGATTCGTGATTCGAGAGTTCTGGCGGTTCAGTTCCGGGCAAGGAAATGCTCAGTGATGTAGGAGGATCGGCGAAGGTAAGAGAGGTCTCAATCTGTTGATGACCGGACGGAGGAATCGTACAGGTTCCGCTAAGGGTCTGTAACCTTGAGATGCAGAGACACCCGATAAAATGTCCCTGTTTGATCGGAACTGAGTTCAGACGAGAGAGGCGAACTGGACGATGGTTCTGCGTTGAGCGTTCTGAATGCCGCTCGTCTTCTTAACAGAGAGGGGTTTTCGTGATGGTTCTGAACAGAGAACGGCGGCGAAGGTTTGGTCGATCTGCTTTTTGCTATCGGCGGCGAGTGATTGGCTTCACTTTTCTCCTCGACGAAGGCGTTTCTTCTTTGCACGGAGAGAGTCTAGGGCTCTGTTTTTCTTCACTGTGAAAATGAACAAAAACAGACAGAGCGCTGTCTGTTAGAAGAATCATCCAGAAGGATTGAAGTGAGTCGGAGAAAATGTTGGGCATTTTTGGAAGAAAAAATGAACACAGGTAAAAAACGTGATTTTTTAACAGAAAATGTGACGGTAGGGGCCATATTGCACTTTACTCAAATTGTAGGGGCTAAATTGCCCATTATCCAAGTTTACGGTGTAAATTGTCCATTTCACCTAGTTATAGGGACCAAATTGCACTTTACCCTTGTTTAAACAATAGTTAAGATTTACCATTGACATCGAACAACCCATAATATTTTTACTAAGGAGTTGGAATATTTATTTTTACTAAGCAACCCAGAAATAAAAATATTATGGGTTGTTCGCAAGGCTAGCTTAACTATTGCTTAAACAACATTTTTAAGCAATAGTTAAAAATGACGACTGGATCTCCAATACCCTCTCAACCAACTCCTTAGAACCATTCCTAGCCTTGCGAACAAGCTCGAATCGACTTAGACTTGACACTTTTACTGAACACATTGTATAAATTTTAAATGTATAAATCATATTATTTGATCCCAAACATGTTTTCGAGCCGGAAATTGTTCAGCGAATGGAGATTTGGGTAGTGGCCAACCTCCATTAGAGATTACGCTCTATCACTCCTTACGATTTTCTCCAATCTTTTGTCTCCAAGCTTCCATCTTCATGCTCTGCCTCCAATGGCGACCTCTCTGCTAAGATTTTCTTGGCTTCCTCCGATCTCAGTCTCGGCACTACTCGTGGTACTGTTTCTTTAAATTGCCGAGAAGAGTAGGATTTCGATTTGGCTATATGGTTTATGTGAATTGATTAATTGCAGCGATCGATTTCTTGGGTTGTTTGCCGTCGACGATAGCAGCCGCCGCCGTCATCTGCGCCGCCGGTGAAAGTGTGGATTTCACCTCCGATGGTTGCAATTTTCCGGGGTCGTTTCGCGAGAGATTAAACCAGGTACGTTTTTTTTTTTATTTCAGAAATAATATTATCAAGAAACGAAGAAGTATGGAAAACTGTGCAAGCATTTTCGACAGGAAATGACGAGAAGCTGTCACCAAATGACGGAAGAGTATCTAATCTTGTCCATTAAAATCCTGTATTTTTATGATTTTTTTTTAATGTAATATTAAAGTGAAGCGATATTTGAAAATTATTTAAGTTATCGGGTTAAAATATAAATTTATAGAAATTTAATAAATATAGTTAAAGAAACCGCATTCTCATTTTGCTTAGAGCCGTCAAAGAGGGGGAGAAGGCTGATTGTGTTTTGTGCATTTTGCCTTGTTCGGTTGTTAAGAGATTCTTCGTATATCACTTTTGTGAAAATATTTTGAACAAAGGTAAATTTTTTACTTTTATTTTTCTAATAGAAGATTAGAGTTTTAGGTTTGAGATGAATTCAAGTAATAAAGCTCGATTTCATCCGATCTTTCTTGTTATATTAATGTATTAAGAGTGTGTGCAAGTGTTGTCGTTGTTTGAAGGCAAAAATCTGTGAAAGGAGTGATTTCCACAACTTTCTGTCGGTGGAAATCGCCCAAGTATCTACTTTTGTAAATGGTCGATCAACACTTCAAGTCTTGCCCCGAGAATCGAGAATTGTAAGTGGCGACATTTCAAGAGAATTGTCGACAGCTAGAGTAAATTGATTGAAACCTGAGAGTTTAGGATGTCGACACTTCACGTGCAAGTGTTGACATTTGTGGATGAAGTGCCGATCGTTAGACCATTTGATGGTTAAACTCGAGAGCTTCAAGTGTCGACTGCTTAAAGGAATTATCATTCGTGGCCAACCCAATTATTCTAAGTATCGACTGTTGGGTCAACCCTCGCTTATAAGTGTCGATCGGTCCATCATAAAGTGTCGACCGCACAATTTATTTTTAAATGAAGTTTTGTCGCCTAGACGCGTAGCTTTTAATGTGTTAACGATTGAGTTCCTAGTCCTTATTTATGTTAAATCCTAGTGTCATGATTTTATTTGTGACGACTCCTCTTTCAACGTACCTGTGATGACCACTCATGCTTCGCGGATCCTGGGGTTGACCTGGGCCGGAGATGGGTAAAGCTCCGCGGATCCTGGGGCTGACCTGGGCCGGAGGGTTCTATCGTTGAAAGAGGGGCCGTTACGAACCCACATCGCTTAGGGAAGTACATGGAAATGAAACATATGTAAGAGATCCCTCCCAAGATAGCAAGACGCGTTTTGGAGCACAATTGACAACGGATCCCATAAGAACTCCGAAGTTAAGCGTGCTTCGGCGAGAGTAATTCCAGGTTGGGTGACCTTCCGGGAAGTGCTCTCGCCAAACAAAGCCGTGAGGGGAGGATATTGGGCTGCGGCCCAATCCCCGGAGCGGACAATATCTTGCTGGGATGAGAGGTCGTTACAAATGGTATCAGAGCCTGTACCCAACCGAAAATGTGGCCAACGAGGACGTTGGGCCCCCAAGGGGGGAGTGATTGTGACGACTCCTCTTTCAACGTACCTGTGAGGACCACCCATGCTTCGCGGATCCTGGGGTTGACCTGGGCCGGAGATGGGTAAAGCTCCGCGGATCCTGGGGCTGACCTAGGCCGGAGGGTTCTATCGTTGAAAGAGGGGCCGTTACGAACCCACATCGCTTGGGGAAGTACATGGAAATGAAAAATATGTAAGAGATCCCTCCCAAGATAGCAAGACGCGTTTTGGAGCACAATTGACAACGGATCCCATAAGAACTCCGAAGTTAAGCGTGCTTCGGCGAGAGTAATTCCAGGTTGGGTGACCTTCCGGGAAGTGCTCTCGCCAAACAAAGCCGTGAGGGGAGGATATTGGGCTGCGGCCCAATCCCCGGAGCGGACAATATCTTGCTAGGATGAGGGGTCGTTACAAATGGTATCAGAGCCTGTACCCAACCGGAAATGTGGCCAACGAGGACGTTGGGCCCCCAAGGGGGGGTGATTGTGACGACTCCTCTTTCAACGTACCTGTGAGGACCACCCATGCTTCGCGGATCCTGGGGTTGACCTGGGCCGGAGATGGGTAAAGCTCCGCGGATCCTGGTGCTGACCTGGGCCGGAGGGTTCTATAGTTGAAAGAGGGGCCGTTACGAACCCACATCGCTTGGGGAAGTACATGGAAATAAAAAATATGTAAGAGATCCCTCCCAAGATAGCAAGACGCGTTTTGGAGCACAATTGACAACGGATCCCATAAGAACTCCGAAGTTAAGCGTGCTTCGGCGAGAGTAATTCCAGGTTGGGTGACCTTCCGGGAAGTGCTCTCGCCAAACAAAGTCGTGAGGGGAGGATATTGGGCTGCGGCCCAATCCCCGAAGCGGACAATATCTTGCTGGGATGAGGGGTCGTTACATTATTATTATTATGATAGAAGATGAATCTTCATGATATTTTAGACGGTCTCGGTGTCAAACTATCAGAAGGAAATCTTAGTACACTTTTTGATGCATGAAGGATGTCTTATATGTAGGATCGAGATAGTCTAAGAGGGGGGGTGAATTAGGCTTTTTAAAAACTTAGTTTAATAATCTAGTAAATTTCTCTTTTAATTTTAGTTCGAATATTGATCAGCAAACAAACATATAAAGTAGAGAGAAAGAGAGAGAAATTTAACACCAGGATTTTAATGTGGTTCGGCTAAACCTTGCCTACATCCACGCTCCAAGGCTCCCCCTTGAAGATTCTTAACCTTCTCCTCACGAGAAAACAGATCCGGATTCCGGGCTCCGATCAACTGCCTTTACAGATCTGGATTGATCTTCACGGGCGTCAATCCACTGCCTTTACAAATGATTTGAGTTTGTAAATTTAAGTGCAGACTACACTCTCACAGTAATTGAATCTCAAGTTAGATTTGAGAGATGTAGAATAAAATACAGAGTATTCTCACTTTTGCAGCTTAGGGCTCAGTATTCAAATTTGCAAAAGTTGTTCCTTCGTGCTCTAAGCTCGACTTAAATACTCTGTCTTCAGATCGGCTTGGCTTCAATGCTCCTTATCCAATAATAGAAGTTTAGTTACCGTTGGAGCAGCTTTCGTACAAGTTCAGGTAGTCGTTGCCGTTAGTAGTTGCAAATCGTCGTCGCCATTAATGTTCTGGAGTTATGGCTGAAAACGACGTCACTGTAGCTTCGCGGCTAATTTGAATTCTGGTGGAAGACAAAGCTGACTTGTAGTCTTGAACCGCCAACGGAAGATGAAGCTTTAAACACTTGAACCGACATAGGATGATGAAGCTTTAAACACTTGAACCGGCATAGGATGATTAAATTTGAGACGTCTTCCGCCTTTGTCGTTTAGTGACCGGAAGAGAAATTTGTTGAAATCATCCGCCTTGTCGTTTAGCGAGCGTAGGACTTTATCGTGTTAGCTCATCCGCCTTGTCGTTTAGCGAGCGGTGGAGTACCTCAGTTTACTCATCCGCCTTGTCGTTTAGCGAGCGGTGGAGTAATTCCTTTTAGCTCATCCGCCTTTGTCGTTTAGTGAGCGGTGGAGTAATTCAGTTGACTCATCCGCCTTTGTCGTTTAGCGAGCGGTGGACTTCGTCTTGTAAACAATTCCGCTCTTGTCGTTTTGTGACCGGTGGACTGAGTCTTGTAAACGACTCCGCTCTTGTCGTTTTGTGACCGGTGGACTGATTACTTTGTTTAACACATTTCAGCCCTGTACACTTAATCACATGCATTAAATACTAAAATACCCTTACCAAGGGCATTTCCAACAGATTAAAATCATATGCATAATTTATAATTCTTATTCAATAAACATAATCAAATTAATCATATAAACACATCATCAAAAACAATTTAGACTTAAAACACCATTTAAGTCAACAATCTCCCCCTTTTTGATGATGACAATCCGTAAGAATAAATTTGATTAAAGCAAGACTCTCCCCCATAATACTAGCTCCCCCATAGCAGATGCATATATACCGGAAACAAAACATGGAGCATACTAGTGTATTCACATCCAGAGATTGCCAAAATATGCATACAAAAATCATAGCAACTAAGTCACACGCATGCATATCCATCAACAAATATATTTCTCCCCCATTGACATTATCAAAAATAAACAGAGAGATACAGCATAAGTATAGCATTCAACAAAAAAATCAACAAAGAGTTCCAGAACAGAAGGAAAGAAATGAAAATACAACAAACAAAATTAACTCCTATGACAGGAATCTAAAAATTTTGTCCAAAAGGCATGGACAGCCCAAGAAGGCAATGTGAGAGTAGGATGGAAAAAGGCATCCACACGAGCTTGAAGTGAAGCAAGATCAAGAGGTAGAGGTTCCTGATAGATCACTAAGTCCGTACAAGTATTAGCAATGGGAGATGGTTCTGGAGAAGCCACCTGATCCTGACTTGGAGAGGGTTCGATTGGAGGAACAACAGGAGATGGATGCTCTGCCAGAGAAGCACTAGGAGATGTATCCATTGGACGGGAGGGCTCGAAAGATGGCTCCTGTACAGAAGCAGGGGTAGAGAATGTCAGTTCAGACTCCTGTAGATCCAAAGGCATCACTCGAGACTCTGCAACAACCTCTGGTCTGTAAAAAGGAAGGAGGAGGTCTTCAAACGTAGGCTCAGTGGGGCACAGAGGAATATGAGGAGCAGGGCAAAGAGCCTGGACTTGAGACTGGAGAGCCTTAAGGTCACGAGAGAAAATCTTGGTATGCCTTTCCCATTTTTGATCCATTTGACCTCGTTCCACAACTGCAGCTTCTTGCAAATCTGCTTTGAGTTGATTGATCTTGGACTCAACGGACAAGTCAAAGTCAGCCTTGAGTTTGTCAATGCTAGACTTCAACTCAGTATACTGCTCCATACTGATAGAAGATCTCCTTTGATATAAGAAGGGAGTGGCAGGAGAGACAGTTGGGATTGGTGAGGTCACTTGGACTGTAAGAGGGAGGGAGACAATTGGAGCAGGGGGAAGTTCTTGAGACACAGGTTGAACTGTGGGAGGCAGGAGAGGTGCAGGTGGAGAAGATTGAGCAATAGGAGACAGAGGGGCAGATGCAGGCAGAGTGAGCAGCAACAGAGAGGGTGAAATATCAGGAGCTGAGATGGCAGTCTCAACAACATCATCCTGATCAGACTCCTCTGCCAGGATAAGTTTTCTTTTCCTCATTTGAACAGCAGCTGCCTGAACAGGTTCCATATTGGCTGCAGTTATAGAAAGCACAGATGAGGCAGGTGGAGGCAATATATGGACTGGAGGAGCAGACATAGCCTCAAAGGGGTTGGCCAGAGAGGGTGGAGTAGGGCGTCTGGGAATTGGTGGAGGACGTGAAGGGCGAGTGACACGAGGACGTGAAGGGCGAGTGACACGAGGACTAGGAGGGGAAATATCAAAGGCAGGGATCTCAGAATCACCACCACCTTCTTGAACAGATGACTCTTCATCCAAAATCACGCCCTTTTTTCCTTTCCGGGCAGCTGAGACCATAGCAGTCCTCTGCTTAGACTGATCCAAGACAAAGACCCCTTGACGGTTTCTCTTAATACCCATTCTGGACAGAGTGTCTTTGGAGTAATAGCTGGAATGTTTAAGACAGGAGGGTTCCTCATCCTCAGGAAATTCAACCTGATACTTCTGAAAAATCTTCATCAGTAAGAGGTTGTATGGAAAAGATGTAGTCCCTGAAGATACACTCTGTATCATTCTTCTCAGGATAATGTATCCAATATCCACAGGGACCTTCATATAGATGGCATATAAAATAACAAGCTCCATGCTGCTAATGTCATCATAATGACCACCTTTAGGAAGAACATTATAGCAGATCATTTGATGAAGAAGGCGAGCTCGAATGGTTAAATGTTTGCTTTTTAGGGGATTTGGAATATTGCGCGGATCTAACGCAATTTCTTTTAAAAATTGTTGGCCATCAGGGAGTCTTAGAAATGGAAGTTCTTGCCCTATGGAATAAATTTTGAGATGTTGATCCAAATGGGGATAGCCCAAAAACTCATTCATGGATTGGGAAGAGAGTTCTATCTGTTTTCCATGCACATAGCTTGAAATGGTAGACTGGTCAGAAGTATAGCTGAGGTTAGCATAGAACATCCTAATGGCCGAAGGAAAATAAAAAGATTCAACCTCAAACAGTCCTATTAAACCAATATCAGTTAAGGGTGCTACAATGTTTAGAGATACTAATTCGTCGGGAACCATACCACGACCAGGAATCAACTTCTTATTCTTAAAATCGCCGTGATACCTTATTTCAGCATCCTCATTTAGAAAATATAGCGACGGCCAACTAGTTGCCCGAGGGAACACACGTGCCGGTCGAGAAGTGGTTTTGGCTTTCTTTTGCGGTGGTCCCGCACCACCTCGAGACGAAGAAGCGAGATGATCATGTTCACGAGCTTGTTCCATTTGAGTATTTTTGTGAAGATGACCTAGAGAGAAAGGGTTGGCGATAGAGAGTTTACTGAGAAGGGCGCGAAAGATGAAGCGTTTCGAAGAAGAAACCGAGTTTAAAAGAGAGAGAACCACGCCCGACATGATGAAATCACACGTGTAATACTGATATTGTCCGATTTATGACACGTGTCGGCAGATTAGAAAATGTATCATCCGATCTGAAAATGTTCTACATCTTCCGGTGAATAAAAAAAGGACCGGAGGATGTGTATATTATAGACAAAAACAATAGAAGAGAAACTTAACTTTTCTCACACTTAAGAAGACCTAATCTTATTCTAATACCACAAAAGGTTTTCTCATCCAAAGGTTTCGTAAAAATATCTGCCAATTGATCTACAGAATTAACAAATTCCAAAGAAACATCACCTCTTTGAACATGATCTCTGATGAAATGATACCTTACATCAATATGCTTGGTTCTAGAATGCTGAATAGGATTTTTGGAAATGTTGATAGCACTGGTGTTATCACACCGAATAGGAATCCTATCATAAAACAGATTATAATCTTCCAGAGTCTGTTTCATCCATAACATTTGTGCACAGCAACTGCCAGCAGCAATATATTCACTTTCAGCAGTTGATAATGCAACAGAGTTCTGTTTCTTAGAATACCAAGACACTAGAGATTCTCCTAAGAATTGACAAGTGCCACTGGTGCTCTTCCTATCAATTAGACTACCAGCATAGTCAGAATCTGAATATCCTACCAGATCAAAGGAGGTGCCCTTCGGATACCATAATCCTAAATCAGGTGTCCCACTTAAGTATTTGAAAATCCTTTTGACAGCAGTTAAGTGAGATTCCTTAGGGGCAGCCTGGAATCTAGCACACAGACAAACACTAAAGAGTATATCTGGCCTGCTAGCAGTCAGATATAACAAAGAACCAATCATACCACGATATTTCTTGATATCCACACTTATTCCTTTTTCATCCTTGTCCAATTTAGTAGTGGTACTCATGGGAGTTTTGGAAGATTTGACAGTTTCTAATCCGAATTTCTTAAGGAGTTCTTTGATGTACTTTTCTTGACAGAAGAAAATTTTATCAGGAGATTGACAGATCTGAAATCCTAAGAAAAACTTTAACTCCCCCATCATACTCATCTCGAATTCACTTTGCATGAGGGATGAAAACTCATTACACATTTTGACATTAGTTGAGCCAAAAATAATGTCATCGACATAAATTTGAACCAACAAAATGTCCTTCTCCTTTTGCATGGTAAACAGAGTTGAATCGGAGTTACCCCTTTTGAAATTCCTTTCCTCAAGGAAGTTCTTCAATCTGTCATACCAAGCTCTAGGAGCCTGCTTAAGTCCATAGAGAGCTTTCCTAAGTTTGAAGACATGATCGGGTTTATCAAAGGCTTCAAAACCTAAAGGTTGCTCTACATAAACTTCTTCTGTTATATAACCATTTAAGAATGCACTCTTTACATCCATTTGAAAGAGTGCGAAGTTTTTGTAGCAAGCAAAAGCTAGAAGCATTCTAATTGACTCTAATCTAGCTACAGGGGCAAAGGATTCATCAAAATCAATTCCCTCTTCTTGAGAGTATCCCTTAGCTACAAGTCTAGCTTTATTTCTAACAACTATCCCATTTTCATCCAATTTATTCTTATAAACCCATTTTGTTCCAATAATTGGATGATCCTTAGGCCGTGGAACAAGTTCCCATACCTTGCTCCTTTCAAATTGATTTAGCTCTTCTTGCATAGCTAAAATCCAATACTCATCATTCTCGGCCTCTTCAAACTTCTTAGGCTCTATTTGAGAGATAAATGCCACATTGGCACAGAGATTCCTAAGAGAGGATCTAGTTTTTACTCCTAATGAAGGATCACCTAAGACTTCATCTATTGGATGATTTCTGACAAATTTCCAATCTCTAGGGAGAGTAGGATTCTCATCCTTGACAGGAATAATATCTAGAGAAGGTTCTAGAGATTTTTCTACTTGAGCAGGATCACTAGGCTTTTCTAAAGAAAGGGAATCTAGTTGATTACCCAAAGAATCATCCTCATCCACATTGATTGTGGGTTGAGGAGACTCATCAAAGTTAACATGGACAGATTCCTCTACAACTAGAGTTCTCCTATTGAATACTCTATAAGCCTTACTGGACAGAGAATAACTAAGAAAAATTCCAATATCAGATTTGGAATCGAATTTTCCTAAGTTATCCTTAGTATTTAGAATGAAACATTTACAGCCAAAGGCTCTGAAATACTTGACAGAAGGAGTTTTTCCACTCCAGAGCTCATATGGAGTTTTCTCTAGGATAGGTCTTATGGAGACCCGATTAAGCACATAGCATGCTGTAGCAACAGCTTCAGCCCAGAAATACTTAGGGAGAGAGTTCTCATTGAGCATGGTCCTAGCAAGCTCCTAGAGAGATCTATTCTTCCTCTCAACAACACCATTTTGCTGAGGGGTCCTAGGAGAAGAGAAATTGTGCTCAATTCCATACTTGAGACACAAGAGTTCAAATTTCTCGTTTTCAAACTCTCCACCATGATCACTACGAATAGCAACAATGGTGAGCTCCTTTTCATTTTGAACTCTTTTCCTAAAACTAGAAAAGGTGTCAAAAGTTTCATCCTTAGACTTCAGAAAATGAACCCAGGTAAATCTAGAAAAGTCGTCAACAATGACATAAGCATAGAATTTACCTCCTAAGCTGGCTATATTGGATGGACCAAAGAGATCCATATGAAGGAGTTAGAGAGGCTTAGAAGTAGAAATTGCATTCTTTGATGCAAAAGAAGTTTTGATCTGCTTACCCATTTGGCAAGCTTCACAGACCTTATCCTTCTCAAAGGATATCCTAGGGATTCCTCTAACTAAATTACCCTTAGTAATCTTAGCTAAGGTATCCATTCCTACATGTCCTAATCTTCTATGCCAAGTCCAGCAGTCAATAGAAGAATTCACAACAAAACATTTTTCATTAATGCACACAACATTATCCAAGTCAATGACATAAATATTTTCTTTCCTAAAGCCAGTAAACAGAATTTTGCCATTTGCAGCATCTTTAATAATGCATGAGTCTGATTTAAATATCACTTCATAACCTTTGTCACATAATTGACTTATGCTAAGCAAATTGTGTTTTAATCCATCAACTAATAAAATATTTTCTATAAAAGGATTGATAGGGTTACCTATGTTGCCAATGCCAACAATCTTGCCCTTTTGGTTTCCACCAAAAGTAACACTTCCTTTCTTCATGTTGACAACAGCAAACTTGGTTGAGTCTCCCGTCATATGCCTTGAGCAACCACTGTCAAGGTACCACAGATTTGTCCCGGGAGAGCAGTCAACCTGCAAAACAGAAATCAGGTTGTCTTCTTAGGTACCCAAATCTTTTGGGTCCTAGTGTTAGATATGGCTCCATTAGGAACCCATTGTAAATTACAACTTAGTTTCTTACTGTTGGCTTTTAAAGGACATACAAACGACTTATGTCCTACTTCGTTACAGACATGACAGGTAGACGATTTAACAAAGAAATTCTTAAAAGCTTTTTTTTTATTAGGCTGGTCATAACCTAATCCTGTTCTGTCAAAATTTGCTCTCTGTCCTCCTATTATCATCTTAAATAATTTTTCACCCTTAGTGAAGTTCAGAATAATATTATTCAAATCTACATTTTTGCTTTTAAGCTCATCGATCTCTTTGACATGCAAATTAGTTTTCTTGGCATGTATTTCTACCATGTTTGCGTTTTCCTTTTTCAATGCATTATACTTAGTCTTTAGCATGCCAAACTGCTTAACTAAGTCATTAAAAGCATCAATTAGTTCACCATCATCATTATCGCTATCACAGTCACTAAAATTACTGGAAGAAGGACTAACCTCATCTTCATGTGCCATAAAGCACAGATTAGCAACTTCTTCATCTTCGGAGGAAGTGTCTTCTTCACTATCATCCCAGGTGGCCTTCATAGCCTTCTTCTTGAATTTCTTGAGATTCTTAGCATGTGGACAGTCAGCCTTCATATGCCCTGGCTTTCCACATCCAAAGCAGGTGATCTCCTTTTCTTTTTGAGGCTTTTCTCCTTTCGAGAATTTCCTCCCATGCATCCTTTTTCTCTGAAGGAACTTGCTGAACCTTCTAGTGATGAGTGCAATGTCCTCATCATTTTCTTCTTCTTCATCCTCAGATATTTCTTGTTTACTGGAAGAAGCTTTCATGGCTATGTCTTTTCTTTTTGTAGCCTCCTTCTCCTTGAGATCTTCCTTCTCATTAGACCTCATGGTGATCTCATGTGTCATGAGGGATCCAATGAGTTCCTCAAGTTTTAAAACCTTGAGGTCCTTTGCTTCCTGTATGGCAGTCACCTTTGGCTGCCAGATTCTTGGAAGACATCTGAGGATCTTCCTTACCTGTTCTTCACTAGAATAAGATTTACCAAGAGCTTTCAACCCATTAGTAATGTTAGTAAATCTTGTAAACATGGAAGACACAGACTCATCCTTAGGCATAGAAAATAATTCATATTCATGTATGAGCATGTTTAGTTTACTCTCTTTCACTTGATTTGTGCCCTCGTGTGTGACCTCCAATAGATGCCAAATCTCTTGAGCACTCTCACACCCTTGCACTCTATTAAATTCATCTCTGTTTAAAGCACAGTATAGAGTGTTTATCGCCTTTGCATTTAGGCTCAGATTCTTTTTGTCAGAATCTGTTAGTTCTCGAGTCTCTTTGGGGACTGAAACTGCATTCACAGTTTTCATGGCCTTGAAAGGGCCATTTTCAATAATGTCCCACATCTCATAGTCCATGGTTTGAACAAAGATTCTCATTCTGGCTTTCCAATACACATAATCGTTGCCATCAAAAAACGGTGGCCTGGAAACAGATTGACCTTCAATATGTGCGGAGATTGTATTGAGAGCCATGACAATAACTCACAGAAAATTCAAATACAACTTAGACAATAGTGAACCTTGCTCTGATACCAATTGTAGGATCGAGATAGTCTAAGAGGGGGGGTGAATTAGGCTTTTTAAAAACTTAGTTTAATAATCTAGTAAATTTCTCTTTTAATTTTAGTTCGAATATTGATCAGCAAACAAACATATAAAGTAGAGAGAAAGAGAGAGAAATTTAACACCAGAATTTTAACGTGGTTCGGCTAAACCTTGCCTACATCCACGCTCCAAGGCTCCCCCTTGAAGATTCTTAACCTTCTCCTCACGAGAAAACAGATCCGGATTCCGGGCTCCGATCAACTGCCTTTACAGATCTGGATTGATCTTCACGGGCGTCAATCCACTGCCTTTACAAATGATTTGAGTTTGTAAATTTAAGTGCAGACTACACTCTCACAGTAATTGAATCTCAACTTAGATTTGAGAGATGTAGAATAAAATACAGAGTATTCTCACTTTTGCAGCTTAGGGCTCAGTATTCAAATTTGCAAAAGTTGTTCCTTCGTGCTCTAAGCTCGACTTAAATACTCTGTCTTCAGATCGGCTTGGCTTCAATGCTTCTTTTCCAATAATAGAAGTTTAGTTACCGTTGGAGCAGCTTTCGTACAAGTTCAGGTAGCCGTTGCCGTTTGTAGTTGCAAATCGTCGTCGCCATTAATGTTCTGGAGTTATGGCTGAAAACGACGTCACTGTAGCTTCGCGGCTAATTTGAATTCTGACGGAAGACAAAGCTGACTTGTAGTCTTGAACCGCCAACGGAAGATGAAGCTTTAAACACTTGAACCGGCATAGGATGATGAAGCTTTAAACACTTGAACCGGCATAGGATGATTAAATTTGAGACGTCTTCCGCCTTTGTCGTTTAGTGACCGGAAGAGAAATTTGTTGAAGTCATCCGCCTTGTCGTTTCGCGAGCGTAGGACTTCATCGTGTTAGCTCATCCGCATTGTCGTTTAGCGAGCGGTGGAGTACCTCAGCTTACTCATCCGCCTTGTCGTTTAGCGAGCGGTGGAGTAATTCCTTTTAGCTCATCCGCCTTTGTCGTTTAGTGAGCGGTTGAGTAATTCAGTTGACTCATCCGCCTTTGTCGTTTAGCGACCGGTGGACTGAGACTTGTAAACGACTCCGCTCTTGTCGTTTTGTGACCGGTGGACTGATTACTTTGTTTAACACATTTCAGCCCTGTACACTTAATCACATGCATTAAATACTAAAATACCCTTACCAAGGGCATTTCCAACAGATTAAAATCATATGCATAATTTATAATTCTTATTCAATAAACATAATCAAATTAATCATATAAACACATCATCAAAAACAATTTAGACTTAAAACACCATTTAAGTCAACATTATATGCCCATACAAAATGGATAATAAGGTTGTGATGATGCGCTTCTTAGGTTTTGAATGCCTAAACTTAATCATGATATTATTATTTTATTATTGTTCATACAAGTTTCCTTGTATATGACCATTGTCCATCGCAGATCTTCGGATTGCACATTGTTGGACGTTTTTTTCTGGCTCATGATGTGTTGCTAGATTTCGATCGCTGTCTTTCTGTGTTTATGTGCCGGAGAAGTCCTAAAGTGACATTTTTTTTCGATGATTTTTAAGTAAAATGTACGATGATTGCCTATTTTTGTATTGTCGTCTTTGTACGTGTAGCACCCGGCCTTTTTATATGTAATTATTTTCCCGAACCATTTCTCGGGATTAATTTAATATAAATGCAATGTGTGTTTTGTTGGAAAACCAAACTAATGTCTAACTAAACAAAACACTAAGTTACATTGCATGGAAGGGTAATTAAACAAACAAGCTAGTTGGAAATAGATGGAGGGGTAAATTAGGAAGAAATTAGGGTTGGTGGGAGATAATCAATGGATGATTGCCAAGTGGCAATAACTTGCTGAGAAACCTACCTATTCTCATTCCTTCTACGTAAACATTCATATGCATTTTCCTTCTCTGTATTTCTCTCTAAATCCTCTCTTCCAGTTGACAAAACAATATCGAAGTAACTTCGATCTTCTCAGATTTCCTTCCTGCTCCTCCGCTAAGGTAAACATCTACTAATGCTAACACATTTGGACAAGCAAAAACTATGTGTTTTGCTGAAGTTTAGGTTAAGATATTTGGGAGAGAACTCTCGGTTTTTTTTTTTGTATGAAAACGCATTCGCTGTTTTCTACAAATCTGAAATGGAGTTTACTGCATAATCTTCCAAGTTATTTGTTAGCATTTGCAGCTTGTTTAATTTCTCTTCACTGCAGCAACAGATCCGAGCGTTCTAGAGACATTTGAGCATCTGACACCGCAGCAAACAGGTAAGTTCATGTCAGTTCATGCACCTACGTTGGCCCTTAAGGCCCTACAACTTGGAGGTACTAGGTTTGGTTCGGGTAGTTAGGATTTCAGGTTATGTTTTAAGTTAAACATGTTTCCATTATATTCTGTTTTCCCTGTTGTGTTCATTCTGTTATCTGTGAATGTTAAGTTTAGGCATCGCACTTATTCATGCATACACGTTTCCTGTAAAATCATGCAAATGTTTTCAGCACTGGTTTTGAAGTAAGTAAGATAAAATCTGTAATGTAATGTACGGTTAAGTGTGGACGAGGACTGACATCCTGTCAAGTACTCCTGTTATGTCCTGAAGTGGCATGTACATCCTGTTGCGCCAGCTCCTCCTCCCACTTATACCTTCCTGTCCAGTGAAACGTAATGTAATGTAATGTTCATGTATTTAAAAATGTTCATGCATAGCATATGCACACTGCATTCCATGTTCTTACTGAGCTCTAGGCTCATAGATGAACTCCCTGTTGTAGGTACGGATCTTCCAGATGAGGAGCTTGAGCCTCAAACTGATGAATTGATGTAGTTGGCGGGAGGAGCTCACGGGAAGGTTGCTGCAGTCAGACAAGTGTCATTCCTGTGAGGATGTGTTTTTAATGTAAAGTTATGTTAAGTTTTGTACAAGTTGTTTTGGGGTTTTAAAACGTTTGAAGTGTATGTCAAGTTCTGTAAAACTTTTGGGATCTTCAAAATGAGGTATAAAAACCAGTGCTGATGTTTAAAACCTCTGTATTCGACAGTTGTATTTATGTTTGAAATGTATTGAAACCATTCTGGGAATCTTTCTTTGATTCGTGCATGAATTGTCTCTGGTCATGGAGAAATTCTAACAGTTGTTCTTCTGAAATTCTGTTAAGTTTTTTTTTAGTTTCTGTCATGTTCTAAAACCGTATTTAGATTCGGGTTTTGAAGGTCTGAAACCTTTATGCCTTCTGGATTTGTGTTCTCCGCTTATCTCTGTCAAAAGTTGTAAATTCTGTCCTTAAATTCCGATTACATCTTCCGGTAGGGACTTTGCCTGCATCTACCGCCAGAGAGTGATTCTGTTTTAGGTTTACTCCTGCCGGTTTCATTTGATGTCTGCGTCTGCCGATTGTTACTGCTCATTCTGTCTGTTTTAAACTTCATCTGCCGATGACGTCAGATCATCTTCCGACTGACGT
The DNA here is from genome assembly GCA_022432975.1 of Begonia masoniana. Taxonomy (NCBI): domain Eukaryota; kingdom Viridiplantae; phylum Streptophyta; class Magnoliopsida; order Cucurbitales; family Begoniaceae; genus Begonia; species Begonia masoniana. The sequence continues at coordinate 1,927,665 of CM039513.1, read as the reverse complement.
CATCATCTCCTGCCGGTTTCGTTCATTGACTGTATCTGCCGATGACGTCAGATCATCTTCCGACTGACGTCATCACCTCCTGCCGATTGTGTTGTTATCTGCCTCTGCCGGTTATGTTGGCTAACTACATCTGCCGGTTGACGTCACCCATTTTCGGATGACGTCATCACAATCTGCCGGTTTCCACATGCTGTTTTCTCATTCCGATGATGTCACCATTCATTTCGATGACGTCATCGCACCTGCCGATCCCAATTACTGCTTTCCCCTGCCGATGCTTTCCGCCCAGTTTAAAACTTTGTCTTCCGGTTGACGTCAGCATAAGTCTTCCGCCCAGTTTATAAATTCTGTCTTCCGGTTGACGTCAGCATAAGTCTTCCGCCCAGTTTATAATTTTGTCTTCCGGTTGACGTCAGCATAAGTCTTCCGCCCAGTTTATAAATTCTGTCTTCCGGTTGACGTCAGCATAAGTCTTCCGCCCAGTTTATAATTTTGTCTTCCGGTTGACGTCAGCATAAGTCTTCCGCCCAGTTTATAATTTTGTCTTCCGTTGACGTCAGCATAAGTCTTCCGCCCAGTTTATAAATTCTGTCTTCCGGTTGACGTCAGCATAAGTCTTCCGCCCAGTTTATAAATTCTGTCTTCCGGTTGACGTCAGCATAAGTCTTCCGCCCAGTTTATAATTTTGTCTTCCGGTTGACGTCAGCATAAGTCTTCCGCCCAGTTTATAAATTCTGTCTTCCGGTTGACGTCAGCATAAGTCTTCCGCCCAGTTTATAAATTCTGTCTTCCGGTTGACGTCAGCATAAGTCTTCCGCCCAGTTTATAAATTCTGTCTTCCGGTTGACGTCAGCATAAGTCTTCCGCCCAGTTTATAATTTTGTCTTCCGGTTGACGTCAGCATAAGTCTTCCGCCCAGTTTATAAATTCTGTCTTCCGGTTGACGTCAGCATAAGTCTTCCGCCCAGTTTATAAATTCTGTCTTCCGGTTGACGTCAGCATAAGTCTTCCGCCCAGTTTATAAATTCTGTCTTCCGGTTGACGTCAGCATAAGTCTTCCGCCCAGTTTATAAATTCGTCTTCTCTTCCGATGACGTCATACGCCTTTCGCCCAACAGCTTCCTTCTTTTATGCTTATGATTTCTGGTTCACTTCCTGTCCCATTCTGTTTAATTATTTTCTTCGCCATTTCTTCTCTTCTGTTAATCATCTCTGAATTGTGCATAGTTCTGTTATAACCGTTAGCCTGCCTTCACAGTATACTTCTTCCCAGTTTAAGTTCTCTTTAATGTCCCTGTCTTCCTGCATTTTATTCTCTTTCTGTTATCCGTTATTGAATCCCGTTTTGCTTTCAACCCCAGAGAATCTTTCTCTCGGTGAAGTTTTTAAAGTTTGTAAACGTTCTGTTCCCCGTCCCGTTTTGAAAAAAAAAAAAAAATAGTCACCGTATTCTGTCAACTGTCCCGGAGTGATGGCTCCGATCCTGGACCCCGATTGGGTTCCGGTTCCGGGCTGTCACAGTACGTGACAAATGTTTTACTTTATGATTCATCATTGGCTCGAGGACCATGTTTTGCTTAAATAGTGAAAATGAGTTTTCAACCCCGAACATAGTTTTCAACCGAACAATATTTGAAATTATTTTGTTATCTCATCATGTTTTGTAAGAAAACATAAAAATAATTTTTATATGTATTTAATATAACATTTCTTCTGAGTTGGTCAATTAACTCCACGACCTCTCCTTTTCTGGAAAAAACTAGAATATTGTATAGGTTGAGTTTGATATTAGTTTTACTTATTTCTTTCTATATTTGAGTGTTTAGATAAATTTATGGTAAAAATTTAATTTTAGTTGGACTTTTAGTAATTTATTGACTTTGAAAATGGAGTTATAAATTTTATTGAATTGTTATTTTTTTTATCGTACTATTATATTTATAGTTACTTGTAGATTTATTTTATAATTAAATGTTCAAGTTTTTCGTTACAAATAAAAACTTTGGGTTAAGTGATTGGGTTTATCTTCTAGAATTGATTCGGTTTAGGCTCGTCTCTCAGATTGTGACAGTCTCTCCTTAAAAGAGCAGAGACCGGAGCTGTAAGCTCCTCTGAACTCCGTTGGGGTCCTCGACGCTGCAGCCTGTGAGCTGCCACACCCGTTCTGACAACTCTGGCCTCAAAACACAAGGCAATTTGCGAGAAATATTTCTTTTTCTTTTTTAATTTTATTTAATCTTTGCATCTTTATTCTCTTTGTTGTCGAACGGTTCAGATTTCAGGATCTCATAGGCAATTTTTGGTTTATATTTTTTTAATTCTATAAATATAAAATATTATTTGATATTTAGTTTTAAAAAATTTATATTTTAGTTTTTTGGTTATTAAAATTGAAATAAAAATAGTGATAATTAAATATTTTAACTAGAAATTATATTATTTTCTAAATAAATTGAAGTAAATTAACTGAAATAATATAAAAAATATATAGGATTAAATTTAAAAAATGGCTCATACTACATATGATGTTAAAAAATGACTTGAACATTTTTTTCTTCTAAAAAATGACTTTCAGTATTGAAAACGTTTAAAAAATAGCATCTCGGCAAACCGATACACCACCGATATGTTTGTGCATTCAAATTTTTGAAGTTGAAGAGTTAGTCGGGTCCTGAGAAAGACAAATCGTTCTCACGGTAGTTTAAAAAAAAAATATCAAACGATATTTAATTTACTTGATATTTTTACCACATGTTCACCACATGAGAAGATAATTGGAAAATTTTGGTGATTTTATAACACACGTATAATTTATTATAATTTTTTTATAAAATAGTTAACTAAAATTATGATATATCGTACAAGTATCTTAAAATTACGAAAATTTTCAAATTATCTTCTCAGGATTATGTGAACATGTAGTAAAAATTTCAAGTAAAATTGAATATCGTTTGATATTTTTTTTAAATTAATTTATTAAGGTTTATCTTCATCTTTATAAATTAATTTAAGACAAATACCAAATGATATTTAATTTACTTGAAATGTTTACCACATGTTCATCACATCATAGAAAGATTATCTGGAAATTTATGTGATTTTGAGTCACTTGTACGATATATTATAAATTTATATATTTATTTTATAATAAAAATTATAATAACTCATACAAATTTTATTAAATCACCAAAATTTTAAGATTATCTGTTCATGATGTGTTGAACATGTGATTAAAATTTTAAATAAATTGAATATCGTATGATATTTTTTTGAATTAATTAATAAAGATTCATCTTCGTGTTTAAATTTTTAAAGAAAAATGATTTGTCCTTCTAAGAAAGCGACAAATCGTTTTCCTTTAAAAAATTTGAGTGCGGGACAAAATACCCCCATGGCTGAGAATAGTTTGCCGTTCTCAAAATGCGGCAATTTGTTCTTTTTAAAAAAATTTAAAGGCGAAAGCATATCAATTTGTCGATAGACTACTTTTGACACGCTTTTTTACTTTAAAGTTTTTTTTTTGAACCTCATCCATGACTCAAGTCATTTTTTGGATTTAGCCCAAAAATACAATAATATGTGGGGGCAAGGTTTGAATAATGATTCAATTATATAAATGCCTTTAATTAAAAAAGACAAGTTGTTGGCAAAGGAAGAAAAAAGAAAAAGAGCATTAATTTTATTTGGACAAAAGTACCCTGACTTTGCATTAAATTTTTTATGGGTAAAATACAAAAAATGGACTCAACTATCGGTTGAGTGCAAAAAATGGATCAAAGTATGTATTTGTGCAAAAACTGGCTCCAAGTATTGGAAACGGGAAAAAAAAGGCTTTGCGGGTACCCGTGTACCCTCCGCGGGGAGTGATCCGGGAAAACGGGTACCCGTGTACCCTCCGCGGGGATTGAAACGGGGAGAACAGGTACCCGCGTTATGAGAAAGGGTACCCGTTCTCCCTCGGGGGCATTTTAGAGGGTGAAGACCCCCCGCGTGCACGTGCGCCTCATGTTCGCGGGGGGTCTTCACCCTCTAAAACGCCCCCGAGGGAGAACGGGTACCCTTTCTCGTAACGCGGGTACCCGTTCTCCCCGATAATGAACTTCAGAGGGTGAAGACCCCCCGCGATCACCTGCCAAGTGCCCATGACGGAGAACGGGTACCCGTTCTGCAGCACCAGGTACCCGTCCTCCGTCAGACCCGTGATCAATTATTCGCTGGATCACGGGCTGACTGTTGCAAACGGGTACCCGTTCTGCAGCACCGGGTACCCGTCCTCCGTCAGACCCGTGATCAATTATTCGCTGGATCACGGGCTGACTGTTGACAACGGGTATCCGTTCTTCAGCACCGGGTACCCGATGTCCAGGCCTATTTAAAGACCCGACCCTCCCCTTCATTTTCTCGTACCACACAACACTCTTTTCTTTTCTTCTCGATCTCTCTAACACTTCTCAAATATTATCTTGCTTTCTAGAATTTTCTGATCGTAGCAACCACGATGGATGATATTTCAATTCGAGCGACTGATTCAGACGAGACAGCAAGCTTTGATGTTGATATCAATTGGTATGCTTACGCGACTCCTGCTTATGGGGAGCTTAGAGCATTCGAGTACGTAGGTGGAGACGAAGAAATAGAGGTGCGGTCGACCTCCAGAACTCTTGACGAGGAGCTTCGAACACCTGCCAGGTCGGACGTTGACGAGGTGGAAAGCGGACCGGTACGTGAAGAAATTTCATTGAGTTTTTATTTGGGGAAAAAATATAGTTCTATAAAGGAAATTAAAGTCGAAATACTAGACTATTCGTTGCAAAATGGTTATGGCATCAAATTCCCTCAAAGCGACAAACGACGACTGACGGCGAAATGCGTAGATGGTTGTGAATGGCGACTTCATGCGTCGCGGATGCAAGACGAGGAAACTTATCAAATAAAAAGTTTTCTCGATTCTCACACTTGTGCGAGGGTAGTCGAGAATCCAAACGCTCGAGCAAAGTATATTGCAAATCATTATCTTGACAGGTTTAAAAGTCAACCTATGTGGGAAATATCTTCCATCATCGAGACAGTCAGCAAAGATTTCGCTGTCAACATAACGTCTAATATTGCAAAAAGAGCCAGAAGTATAGCTCGGACACGTAACGAAGGCAACGGCGACGAACAATACAAGCAAGTCTGGTCGTACGCTGCTGAAATTTATAGATCAAATCCAGGTAGTTCGATATATATACATGCTTACGAGGTGGACTCTAACACGTGGGCATATCAAAGAATGTATATGTGCATGGCTGCGTGCAAAGCAGGTTTGTTGCAATTTGGTAGACATATTATCTGTTTGGACTGTTGTCATCTAAAAGGGTCGTGTCCCGGACAATTACTCACAGCCGTGAGTATCGATGGCAACGATGGAATATATCCCGTTGCGGTTGCCAATGTCGAAAGAGAGTCCGAGGACACATGGACGTGGTTTTTGCAACACCTGAAGCGAGACCTGAACCTTGGCGAGGGAGGCAGATGGACATTTATTTCTGATCGACAAAAGGTATAATACATTTGTAATTGTGATTCTTTATTCACGGGTCGTATTAATTTAATTTTCATTGAAATTTCAGGGGTTGTTGAATGCAGTGGAAAAGGAATTTAAAGATTCTGAACAGCGCTTCTGCCTCCGGCATATGTACGCAAACTTCAAATCTCTGTTCCGGGGCAGAGCATACCGAGATGCCATGTGACGACTCCTCTTTCAACGTATCTGTGAGGACCACCCATGCTTCGCGGATCCTGGGGCTGACCTGGGCCGGAGGTGGGTAAAGCTCCGCGGATCCTGGGGCTGACCTGGGCCGGAGGGTTCTATCGTTGAAAGAGGGGCCGTTACGAACCCACATCGCTTGGGGAAGTACATGGAAATGAAACATATGTAAGAGATCCCTCCCAACATAGCAAGACGCGTTTTGGAGCTCAATTGACAACGGATCCCATAAGAACTCCGAAGTTAAGAGGGCTTCGGCGGGAGTAATTCCAGGTTGGGTGACCTTCCAGGAAGTGCTCTAGCCAAAAACAAAACCGTGAGGGGAGGATATTGGGCTGCGGCCCAATCCCCGGAGCGGACAATATCTTACTGGGATGAGGGGTCGTTACAAATGGTATCAGAACCTGTACCCAACTGGAAATGTGGCCAACGAGGACGTTGGGCCCCCAAGGGGGGGTGATTGTGACGACTCCTCTTTCAACGTACCTGTGAGGACCACCCATGCTTCGCGGATCCTGGGGCTGACCTGGGCCGGAGGGTTCTATCGTTGAAAGAGGGGCCGTTACGAACCCACATCGCTTGGGGAAGTACATGGAAATGAAACATATGTAAGAGATCCCTCCCAACACAGCAAGACGCGTTTTGGAGCACAATTGACAACGAATCCCATAAGAACTCCGAAGTTAAGAGGGCTTCGGCGAGAGTAATTTCAGGTTGGGTGACCTTCCGGGAAGTGCTCTCGCCAAACAAAGCCGTGAGGGGAGGATATTGGGTTGCGGCCCAATCCCCGGAGCGGACAATATCTTGCTGGGATGAGGGGTCGTTACATGCCATGTGGAGTGCGGCCAGGGCACCGACAGAGTATCATTTCAACCACGAAATGAGCAAATTATTTAATCTTAGCCCAGATGCCCATGAATGGCTGCGAGCAGAAGAGCCTAAATATTGGGCTTCTCATGCATTCTCTTGGGTCCCCAAGTGCGATATGGGTCTGAATAATTTGAGCGAGTCATTCCATGCAGTTCTACTGCCTGCGAGGGACAAGCCGATCTTGACCATGTTCGAGCTGATTCGAAAGTGTATGATGACTCGCATCGTCAAGAAATTTGAGAAGTTGGCCCAATCAACTGACATCCTGTGTCCCAAGATCAAGGATAAGCTTCACAAGATAGGAATGACAGCTCAACATTGGAGTGCTCAGTCTTCGGGAGATGCACGATTTGAGGTGAGTAACGGCCACAAACAATATACAGTTGACATGAATACGTGTATGTGCAATTTCACCAGGTGGATGCGTACTGGAATTCCGTGTGTCCATGCCATTCCATGCATCCGGTTCATGAGAATGCCACCAGAAAATTACGTGCGTCCATGCTACCACCGGGTGACCTACCTGCAGATGTACTCACAGTTTATACAACCCGTGAGCGGCAATCAAATGTGGCCGGTTGTGGCAGATGTGAAGAAACTCATCCCGCCGAGAAGATATCGCCAACCTGGTAGGCCGAAGAAGACAAGAGTGCGGGATGTCGACGAGCCATCGAGTTCGACAATGAGTAGGCGAAACTCGCAGATGACTTGCAGTATATGTCGACAGAAGGGGCAAAATAGTCGCACTTGTCCTCATCAGGGATCCACTTCAGGAGCTGCTACTGAAGACACGTTTATGGGATTCAACACAGCTGAAGGGACGCAAGAATCTGCGACACGCGGCCGACGCAGGAATAATTGATCGTTATTAATTATGTTGCAAGTGACCGTTACAATTATATATATATCAGTCTTATTATTCTGTTATCAGTTTTGATCTTCTATCAACAATTTCATTAAACCCTCATTGAAAAAACTAACAAACGATCTTTGATTCAGTTTAAATTTTTACTACATGCTCACTACTTAATGAGTAGATAATCTGGAAATTTTCGTTATTTTGTAACACATGTACGATTTATTGGAATTTTGTTTTAATATTTTATAAAAATATTATAATAAATCATAAAATTTTTAGAAAATCACCAAACGTTTTTAGATTATCTTCACGAAAATTACAATAAATCGTACATGTGTTAAAAAATCACGAAAATTTTTAAATTATCTTCTCATTAAGTAGTGAGCATGTGGCAAAAATTTCAACTGAATCAAAGATCGTTTGTTAGTTAATTTAATAAATTAATTATTCATTAATTTATTACTAGATAATTAAATTAATTAATTAAATTTTAAAAAAATTTGACAGAGTTTCGTTTGTTTTATGACTCCCCCATAGCAATCTTCAGACAATTCCTGCATATTCAGATTGCACATATATACCCAACAGCCAGATCCAGTACACAAATAATCTAAACTAAACGAAACTAAAATCAGTAACAATCATCAACTAAAAAGTACATTACAAGAAACTAAAATAAAGCATACATTACAAAAAAATCAACTAAAGTCAACTAAACTACGGTAAGGGCGGGGGATCATCTCCCTCATCGACGCCGCCTTTAGACTGATGCTCGAAGTAGTCTTCGACCCGCAATTGGGACCTCTGGTCCCACCTCCGATCCAAAGTCTCCTGTATCGTATCCAGCCTCTGATCCAAACTCTGCTGCATCGTATCCAACCTCTTATCAAAACTCTGCTGCACCGTATCGATCCTCCGATGCAGACTCTCACTCATCTGAACAAGATAATTATATATCATGTCAGATCCCTGCACCGGCGGAGCGGTGGCGGACTCGGTGTATGGGGCATCATCGGGGCCGGGGCTGGGGGCGTCCTCCATCGGAACATCCCGAGATGTGGAGGCTCCAAGATGGCCCTTGGGCATCCACAAACCGTCGACCTCGACTAGGCTCATTCGAGCCAAATGAGCCCTGTCAAATACATCGACAGCTCTGTGGGCTCGCAGCTGCTCTCCGGCTGGAGGCTGAATCTGAGCACGCTGTAGGATCTTCCAAATTAAGGTCCCATACGGCAGATTTTTGTTCTTCGTTCGCACTATCTCTTCCATGTGACCCACAATCATGTACCCGGGGTCGAACGACTGGCTGGTGTATAGCTTATGCATCACATAGAGATCCATCCAGCTAACAAGATCTCTGTGTCCATCCCTCGGAAGGATGGTGTGGCTAATGAGGTTGTGAATAACCCGAGCTTTGACATTCAAGTCCTTCGATCTCGGCTTCACGAACCCGACAAGCTCTGAATTACGGTGGATTTGCCGCATGAACATTAGGCCCTCTTCTGTGCTGGCAAATTCACACGGTCTAGAAGCGTGATAATATTGCTCGGCGTCCTCAATGCAAAATCCGAGCAGTTCATTGATGATTTCTGCATTTACGACGACGTCTGAACGGAAAAGGTACGTCCTCAAATGACCTGCGCTCCCGGCAGTACGCACGTTCGCATAAAACAGGCGAACAACTCTGTCGCAGCTCTCGCCCCTCATGCTATACACACCGTGCAGAGAGATGTCGTCAAACATCTCCTTGATCCTGAAACCCTCCCAACCACTGAAGTTGGCAGTCTTCCCGTAAAAAATGGAGCGAATTCCCATATCTTAATCGAATTGCTCATTTGCTTCCCGACTTCGAAACTCCATCGAATAACAGCCCGGGGGCGGTTGCCGCTCTTCCTCTGCCTGCTGATCTGATGTTTCCCGTGGCTCATTCCGTCGTGGAGCTTTTCTACCCAAAAATATTCTCGGGGGCATTTTTGGGATTTTTCAAATTTTTCGGGGGGTCGAAGATTCAGATTTTTTCTGGGAACTAACATCACAAAATGAAGATTTTCAGCGCAAAAATCCTGAAATCTGGAAAAAAAGGGTTCGGATTTGGCTCGGTTTAGGGCTCGGTGGCTCGGTTTAGGGTTTGGTTGCTCCGATTTGGGTGGTTTTCGAACAGGTTTGGAAGATTTCGACGATTTTGGCAGCACAATGGTGGATTCTGAAGATTTCGCGGAGAGAAAATGTCGGGTTTCGGCGTGAATATCGTCAAAATGAGCCTCGGCCGACGTTATACTATCGCAGACCGAGTACCCGTTAGAGAGTAAACACCCCCCGCATAGGTGACAACGGGTACTCGTCTTCAATAAACGGGTACCCGTTGGATGAACATTCAAACAACGGGTACCCGTATGAAGAACACGGCAACCCGCATGAATAACACGGCAATGACAGCCCTCGCACGTGAGGAGCATGTGGCCTTTAAGGTGAACGGGTACTCGTTCTAGTAATACGGGTACCCGTTCCTAATTAAGGCAACCGTTTTTTTTTTTTTTTTATTTTACTTTTTTTGGTTTTTTTTTTACTTTATTTACTGGTCGACCGAAACTTTAAAGTGGCGACCGAAAGTTAGAGGGACGTCACATTTATGGTATTCTAAACAATTTATTTTGAAGTTTTTGACATTACATAAATTAAAAGAAATAAGAAGACATATTAAAATTATTTCAAAATAATTACAACAGTCACGTGCATCATAATCAATAACGATTAATTATTGGATGCTCAACTACCCTCGTACAGCTGTGAAAATCGATAAAACTCTTTATTTCAACGAGTTGCTCGTCTTGCATCCGCGACGCATGCAGTCGCCATGCACAACCTTCTGCGCATTTAGCCGTCAGATGTCGTTTGTCGCATTTATGGAATTTGATGCCATAACCATTTTGCACCGAATATTCCATTATTTTGTGTTTAATTTCCTGCATACAACTATATTTTTTCCCCAAATAAAAACTCATTTGAAAAAAATTAGAGAGATGGTGAAGAAAAAAGAAGAGGAGGTGGTACGAGAAAATTAAGGGGAGGGTCGGGTCTTTAAATAGGCCTGGAGAATGGGTACCCGGTGCTGCAGAAACGGGTACCCGTTTGCAACAGTCAGCCCGTGATCCAGCGAATAATTGATCACGGGTCTGACGGAGGACGGGTACCCAGTGATGCAGAACGGGTACCCGATCTCCGTCACGGGCACTTGGCAGGTGATCGCGGGGGGTCTTTACCCTCTGAAGTTCATTATCGGGGAGAACGGGTACCCGCGTTACGAGAAAGGGTACCCGTTCTCCCTCGGGGGCGTTTTAGAGGGTGAAGACCCCCCGCGAACGTGAGGCGCACGTGCACGCGGGGGGTCTTCACCCTCTAAAACGCCCCCGAGGGAGAACGGGTACCCTTTCTCATAACGCGGGTACCCGTTCTCCCCGTTTCAATCCCCGCGGAGGGTACACGGGTACCCGTTTCCCCGGATCACTCCCCGCGGAGGGTACACGGGTACCCGCAAAGCCTTTTTTTGTCCGTTTCCAATACTTTGAGCCAGTTTTTGCACAAATACATACTTTGATCTATTTTTTGCACTCAAACGATAGTTGAGTCCATTTTTTGCATTTTACCCTTTTTTTATTAAATATTTTTTCATTGAGTTGAGTCATCGGATTCTTTCCGATAATCAAATCGCTCGGCATGACGTTTTATTAGGCTCCTTTCAGGTTGTGACAGTCTCTATTCAAAAAATGGTGACCAGAGCTATTAGCTCCTCCGAACCTCGTTGGGCTGCCTGTGGGAGCTGCGGCATTGGTTTTGCCAACCCTGGCCTCAAAACCCGACAAGCCGCGAAAAAGATATCCTTTTTCATTTTTAATTTTTTTTAATCTTTGGATCGACCATCTTAATGACCGGTTCAAATGTTAGGATCTCATAGGCAATTTTTGGTTTATATTTTTTTTAATTCTATAAATATAACATATTATTTGATATTTAGTTTTAATAAATTTACATTTTAGTTTTTTGGTTATTAAAATAAAAATACTAATACTAATAATTAAATATTTGAACTAGAAATTATATTATTTTTTAAATAAATTGAAGTAAATTAACTGAAATAATATAAAAAATATAATAATTTGTGGGGCAAGGTTTGAATAATAATTCAATTATATGAATGGCTTTAATTACAAAAGACGGTCGGTGGCAGAGGAATAAAAAAGAGATTAATTTGATTTGGACAAAAGTACCCTCGCTTTGCTGTGGTATTCTGTAAGGTGTGTGAAACTTGGAGGGTATCAAAGGATGTAGCACCCGGTTTCAATAAATCAAAATAAGTTATTAAACGGTGGTATATAATTTTTATGGTTAAAATTTAGTGAAATGTTGATTAGGTTGTAAATGACTAGGCAGGGGCAGGATGGTAATTGCGAATTTATATTGTGGATAAGGTATTTAAGGAAAGGTTTAGTGAGGTTTAGCCGCCACTGTTTTATTACTCTTACCTCTCAGCTCAAGCAGACTACCTCTGGGCGATTTCCCCTCCGGTTTTCCCCAACCAAGGTGAGTTTTGAATCAACTACTTGCCGTTCTAGTGCTAGGGTAGCTGAAGGATTGCAATGTATGTATCTTCGATAAGCTGCGGGTGAGAGATTTGGGTTTTGGGGTTTAGTGATGTATCGGGAATGCTTAATCAGTAGAGCCCCAAACTGGCTTCCTTAGACTTCAGTAGTTAGATAAAGTTTAGTGGAGAACTAATCCATAATCTGTCAATGGTTTTAGGTGAGCAGATTTTTGGAGTAGCATATAGCCGAGCGATTTCCAGGAGCCAGGTAAGTAAAGTAATGTGTGAGCCTTCGGGCCTACATCACAAAACAGTAGGTTTATGCATGTTTGAGTGTTTCTTTTCTTTATGTCATGCATTAAGTTTTTGAAGAATTACGAAAATGAATTTATGTGCAAGGTTATGATGAGTATGAATTGAATGAAACAGAGTAGCTGTTAAGGGAAGTAATCCGCCCCTTAACTGAGTAGAGGATTTATTACATTGGGAGAACCGATCCCACTCCCAAGGGAATTAAGGGATCTGTATTAGCTGTTAAGGGAAGTAATCCGCCCCTTAACTGAGTAGAGGATTTATTACATTGGGAGAACCGATCCCACTCCCAAGGGAACTTAGGGATCAGACCAGTTTATGAACGATGCACAACTGAGTTGGGAAAATTAGAAACTGCATGATCAGGGTTTATGTTTCAGCATACATTTCATTAATGCTTTACTTGCTTAGCATTAGGCTAATAGATGAGTTTTGTGATGTAGGTGTTGAGGATACAGCAGGTGATTTCCCTGAGAGCATAACCGAGTAGATGAGGTTGGTGGAGCACGGCCGTGTAACGGTCAGGCATCTGATGGGGCGGTTTGACTGGTGTCATTGACTAACAAAGATTAATTGACAGTATTTCAAATTTATTATACTGAGCTTTCATGACAGTAGAAATTTTAATATTTTGGAATTCGCTTTTGAGTTTCTTTTCTGATAACGATATTCTGTTGGGATTTCAAGATAGTACTTATGAGTTTCTAGTGACACAAAGGTTTGGATTGTCTCTGGTTAGTTTTAGCAAGAATGAGTCACTTGAAGTTTTCAAAAGTATTCTTAGTTTTCTCTGAATTTAGTATTCTGTTGGTTTATTACTGGATTTGCAAGTGAAACGATTAGAGTTGTTGTTTGCTCTCTATCGACAGACGATATATGTCGGTAGATGTTGAGTAAATTTTAAATTCTATCGGAAGATGTCTTCAGAAAAGCCATCGGAAGATGTAAATTATAAAGTCTATCAGTAGATGCTTTAAGGAGTTACGTGAGTAGCACGTGTCGGCAGATGTAGTCCATTCCATCGGAAGGTGTAGAGTAACCTGTTTGTCGTTTAGCGAATCGGAAGGCGTGGAGTCATATTGTTGTTATCGGAAGATGACGTGTGTTTGTCTATTGAGAGATGAAATTGCGCTGACTTCATCGACAGATGAAGTTATGTTAACTTCATCGGCAGATGAAGTGGTGTGTGAAGTTACCATGATTTCACCGGCAGATGAAGTTGTGGGTGAAGTTGTGTAGACGTCATCGGCAGAAGCCTTTGGTTTCTGCTTCTGCTCCTTCCGTTGACTAGTCGTCGGCAGACGAGTTCAACTCGTGACGTCATCGGCAGGAACCTTGTTCCGTTTCCTTCCGTTGACTAGTCGTCGGCAGACGAGTTCAACTCGTGACGTCATCGGCAGGAACCTCGTTCCGTTTCCTTCCGTTGACTTTGTCGTCGGCAGATGATTTCGATTTTTGTAATTCCTTGAGTAGTCTATCATTTAAAACCTTATTTTCTCTTGACCGAATACTTTAAACATTTCCATTAATCTTTCCAACAATATTTTCACAGCTAGTTAAATCCCCATTGTAGTTTTTAAAAAAAAATTTTCCACTGCAAAGTTTTCAAATGTTTTGAACGTTTAGAAAATGTCAAATTTTGAATTTCGAATGAAGTTTTAAATTTATTCAAAATTTCTTAGTTATGATCAAGTAATGAGTAGCGAACCGGGTTCAGATAACTCGGGGCGTTACAAAGGAACATCGGATTAATCTGTCCACTCCCCTGCACGGTGTCGCATCCAATGTTTTATGTCTTTTTGAGTTCTATTTTTGTGAATTTCCTTCTACGAATCCTCGCAGAGACTTGGACTGAACTTGGAGATTGACGAAGAAACATGGAGATTTCCCATCCATGGCATGCTCATCCCCTCTCTCTGGGAGACGGAAACCAGTTTGAAGATCTGTGCTCTATTTGTAAAAAAGAATTCGACGGTAACCGTTTCTATGCTTGTGTTGATTGCAAATATTATGTTCACAAATCATGTGCTGAGCTTCCAGTAGAGATCCAACATCATTTTCATCCACCACACCCTCTTTCATTATTTCCTGGATATGACTCTTTTTGTGATTCTTGCCATAAGAGATTCCGAAATGAGTTACTCTTCGTATGCTCTGATTGCGAATTCCTGCTGGATGCAAAATGTGCATTAATGACGGACACCGACACGGAAGGGAAAGAATTCATCACACATTTCACTCATCAACACCCATTGACAATTTGCAGCAAAGATGGTGATAATCCTCTAAATTGCTTTGCCTGCAAGCAAACATCCTCTGATTTGATCTATGGTTGCACTCCCTGTGACTATTTTCTTCACAAATCTTGTGCTCAGATTTCAACCCACGTTTTGCACGCAATGCATCCACAACACGCTCTTACTCTTGCGGTAAGGTTACGTACCTGCAATTATTGCGAAAATTACGATCACACTTGGAAATATTATTGCAGCATTTGTAAATTTCACTTGGATGTATCTTGTTTGATTGAATCTGACAAAGATGGTCAATATTCTGAAAGATCATGCTTTTTGTGCGGCAAACAACATTTGAATTCAGATTCCTGCATCAACTCGTTGTACTTGATCAACCAATCACGTATCCAGTTGCCTGAAGTGATCGAACACGAATTTCACTCTCACAAGCCTCTGTTATTGCTAGGCCGTAAAGATTTTGTCTGTGATTCATGTCATAAATGGTTTGAAAGGCGAACACATTATGGTTGTGAGGAGTGCAACTTGCGAATGGATGTTAAGTGTGCCCTAATGCCAAGTATTCAATATGAGAAGAGCGATGAGTCCATTTGTCCCGTCATTCCTCCTCATTTTAACCATCAACATCCACTGCAATTAATTAGCGAGGTATATGATATCAATTGCTTTGCTTGCCATACAACTAAGCTATCTCCTATTTATGGCTGCATTAGGTGTGATTACTTTCTTCATCTGTCTTGTCTTGAACTTTCAACTCAGATCGAACACCCTTTCCATGATAGCCATGTGTTAACCATACAACCTCTTCGTGATAACTGTTGTCAAATTTGTTGCAAAAGATACAATGGTTTCTCTTTTGGATGCATTCAATGTCTTTTTTTTGTTGGAATGGAATGCATTTTGGAGCTTCAACCAACTGTAGTGCATAAATATCATCCAACTTTAGAGCATAAATATCATTGTCATCTTTTGTGCTTGATTGAAAAATCATATTTTGATCGGTGTAATGCTGACAACACATTTTGCAAACTCTCTCAAGAGTCAAGTGAATTTAAGCTCACAAAATCATACTCACTACGATGTATCGAATGTGACTACAATCTTCATTTTTTATGTGGTCCTTTGCCTTGCACCATCAAACACAAAAGTCATCTTCATGCTTTGAAACTAATGGATTCCATTGTTGAAGACGATTCAGACGAATATTATTGCGATATATGTGAAGAGATCAGAAATCCTCGATTATGCGTCTACTATTGTGAAAATTGTACATTTTTTGCTCACGTTCATTGTGTGATTTCTGAGGTATTATTTCAACATTCAATTATTTCTTATCTTCTATTAATCTGATTTCAAACATCCTTTTATTAGAAATAGTTTGGCTTTCTTGTCATCTTGCAGATTATAAATGTATTTAAGACGAACTCAGAAAAAGTTGAATCGAAGATTGTAGGGGACTTGAGACTTGAAGATATTATAAGCCCTTCGCATGACAACTTAACTCAAGAGCTTTTACTAGATGTACTAAAGAGTTTGAATGCAGCTGATATGCTGTTGTTCAGAGATTATATTTATGATATAATGCTTTTTCAAAGAGAAGAACAAGAATATTCATGGGGGACGCGAGAGCAAAAATCAAGGTCTCAAGATGATGTCAAAGACATTATTAAAGAGCTTTATTTCTACAACGATAATATCTCAAGGAACATTGATCATAGATTACTTATCTTTAATCCAGACACAAAATATCATATTCAACCCGATGAATGTGAACAGCAAGTAATTGAAGTCGAAGGTTACAAGGTCACTTCTAACTTTGTCCCTCTTTTTAATGCTTTATTGAAGAAATACGGAGACTTTGGCCGTAAGTGTAGACATAATAAAATTGTAAAGTCTGTTTGGCTTTATTTTCTCTGTCGCATAGTGAGTGACATGCGGAGAACCTACATTGGCAACATTACTGAGAAGCAGCTCTTCACTTGGTTTTACTATATGAAACGCATAGATGATAATGATTTTGACATAAAATTTGTGAAACCATTTCTAGATAGGGTTAAGAGATCTTACTTTGGTCTTCAAGCTATGAAATTTGAGGATGAAGCTCTTGACAGAATAGATTGCGAGATTGTCAAAGTTGAGAAAAAGATAAATGAGTTGAAAAATAAAATAAAAAATCTGAAAAGGTATCGCCAACAACACAGGCCTGGTGGGATAGCAAAAAAATCAAATGTCATGAAGGAGTGGATCACTGAGGCCAAGCAACTAAGACATAAAATAGCAGGCGAGGGTATTATTTAAATTAAGCACTTTCTACTCTCTTTTTTATTGGATTTCAAGCATATTTTGTAAACTTATGTTTGTTAAGATCTCAACTATCTTTTTCGAGGACATTGACTAGTAATTGATATTAGTAAGATATATTATTGTGTAACATGAACATGGATCTCTAAGTTTAACATTTTTATCTACTATGGTTTAGAGACATGCTTGAATTTTTAGTTGAACCAGCTACCTTAAAGATTTAAATATCTGGAAAGTCTATTTTGATTTTGGCGACCATGAAAATTGTCATTTTAAACAGAGTGGAGATGTGGAGATGTTACAAATTATTAACGAGATACGTTACGAAATTTAATTTGACATAAATGTAGAATAAGTAGATATAGTAAGGTAGCCATAACTGAATGACTCTTGCATAACTAGTTGTAAATTTATTTCTCTCATTTTGGAAGGCGATGTCACGATTAAAACAAAAACAAAAATTTTTGTCGCAATTTGGCAAAACAATATTCAACAAATCGACTCGTTTTATTAAAATTTAGATTTTTGATAAGAATTGCAATTTTGAGTTTGTAAACTCAAAATTGTTGGTCGAAAATCATTGAAATTGAATCATGACACGTCTGGATTAAATTAAATAATGATTGGTGTTGAAAAATCAGACATTACTTTCTACAATTAAATAGTTTTTCAATTAAAGAAAAAAGATCCCGACGTTTGTCTCGAAACTCTAAAATCTCTTCTATTCTAAATTGTAGAATTTCCAAGCATATTAAAATATGCACAAAACCTACCAAATGAACAATTGTACAATCTGCCATATCCAAAGATCAAATGAACATAGACCATGTTTCTTCGATTTGAGACATGTCTTAGACATTTCGGGGACCGTCATGGTTAGAAATGATCAGTTTATGACAAAGTCGAGCTGAAACTTTTTTCCATCGTCTTCGGAATATGACGCGGTGCACTAAATACGACTGAAACAAATTCCTTGAGCCGCAAACCAAAATGTTATCACAGAGTTGTTCAAAACAGTTGGACACAACGGAAAGGCGATAACAAATTGCTCTGCCGAGGACGAAAAATTCCAAGAAAAACAATCTACGTAGTTCGCGCTATCGCCATTTTCAAATTTCTCACAACCCTAAAGTGAGAGCGAATCCATTCTCAACTTATCCGCATTCGAGGAAGATGAATACGCAGGACGAGAGAGGAGGGATAGAAAGAGAGAGAATCGAAGTTTAATTAATTAAGTAATTACGTGTCAGCCTAACAGGATCCCACGTGGATTCTACGATCTTTTCAGTGCTAGATTAATCAACATATGAATCCATCGCATCGAAACTAGTTCCTACGAATCGAGGTATTCATCTTTACATATGAAGCAAACAACATCCAAACGTGAAATTCGGCAAATATCGAAACTAGTTCCTACGAATCAGAGAAGAAATCCATCGCATTAGTTTCAGTTTCTCCCCCGTGTTCCCTGCGACCTCGAAGGCCATTGTCGTCCGTCTCTATTGTCCATTAGAAGCCTTAATGTGCTCTTTGATTGCTGAAGGGAAGGTAGAGCCCACCCACCTGGCCTAATCTGACCTTGCCGAGTGCCATTGTTACCGTAGTGGCCATTGCCGCTCTCCCTCCACCCGGCCAAGTACAAAAAAAAAAAGTAATTAGTCAAACACAAATCTCGCTATATCTTGTGTCGCGTTCATATATCATTATTTATTCAGAATATTAATGAATTTCCAAAATTGTTATCATAGTTAATCCACCAAACATCAAACCGGGAGTGAAAGTTAGAAGTGTTTAAATTAACCTATCTCTACGCGTATCTTAGAATTGTAATACTCTCGACATTTGATATTGGTTATTTTAAGTTATAACGAGCATGCTAATGTGAAAATATATGTTTGATGTGTTCAGCTTGGTGAAATTTTCAAATCAGATTGTGCTACTTTGGAAATCCGATATTTTTAGTATTAGTCGAAAAAGTTGTTTTACTTTGAGGCACAGTTTTATCTAAATCGTGGCTCTAATATATAATTTATAAGTGTTATGTATGAAACATAAATAAACGTAACATTACTAAAAAATATTAAAATAATAAAAGTGCTTTTGTGCACGTTGTTAGATTGATGAATAATGAATTTCTCTCGATGAATATTTTGTACAATTTTTTTTAAATCTTATAAACCTATCTCGATAAATTTTACCAGGTTTGAATTTCTACGTAATATTCTCGGTGTTTATTTTTGTATTTGTTTTTCGAGAACACTTGCAATGGTAGTGTTGACATTTCATTAAAATAAAAAATTATTAGGCAGAGGTTTAACAGAGACAGCAATGGGGTTGACTTTTTTAGTAGTTTGTCAGCATACTCGTGTTCTTCAATTGATGGGGTTGTGATATGGGAGGTAGAGGGGAGAGAGGAGGATGGGGATGGGGGTTTTCTTCGCTTGGCTCATTTCCTTCTTCCTCCTCATCACGCTTCTTGTCATCATCATTTACCAGGTAATTTTCACTGTAAACACGCCACCTTTTCGATTCTTTCTCTTCGCTTCCTTGAGGGTTTCTGAGATTTTTGATCATTTGTTGATTGGGTTATGATTCTTTTCTTCGTAGTTCAATGCTTTAGGCTTTGATTTTGATCTTGCGCTTCAATTTGAGAGCTTCTCTTCAATTTTTTTGACCTAATAAGATAAGATTTGTGTATGTTGCTTTCAGTTCTGGAAGCTGTTGGTCGATTTATTAGTCTAAGTCTATATTTTCGATTGTCTGTCTCATTCTTCCTTATTAGATCCTAATATTTTGCTTGTCCGTTCCTGAACGAGCTTCTTGAGGAGGTCTTAAATTTGATTCTTTGTCAATGACAGAGCCTTTTGCTGCATTTCTTAAGATACTTTCAGCAGCTGGGAACAGAAGCAATTTGTAGATTTTATTCTTCAGGGATAGCAAAATCTGTAGGAATCTTGTTAGGAATGATCTTGAACATTTAGTTTTCGTTGGTATAGAAAATTTGTCTGTTTCATAAGACTTGGTAAGAATACGAGGATAATGTCTGTAACACTTGCTTTTTCGCAGCTAATGTGTTTAGCTGATATGGAGTTTGATTATATCAACCCTTACGATTCTTCCTCTCGAATCAACAAAGTGATTCTACCCGAGTATGTCGTTCAAGGCTTCTTGTGCATCTTCTATCTTTTCACAGGCCATTGGGTTATGTCTTTGTTTTGTGCCCCCTACCTCTATTACAATGCAAGACTGTAAGTTCCATCTCTCTCTCTCTTCTGTAGTTCAATCATACACCTACATATACTCAGTGGATAACATAGTTTTTTTCAGCAATGTTCATTTGGAGTTATTTTGATCTCATTTGAATCCATCTGTTACCAATTTGGACATTTTGTCTACATCGATCGACGCATACATATCGAATATGCATCTGTTATTTGTTCAAAGAAACATAGAAGCCATAATTTACAATCTCATTGTCAGAGTTTGATAACTTGAATTCTTTTGTTTTACTTTTGTAAATACACGTAAGATTAGATCGCAAAACTTGCATTTTTGCAATTTGGTCTTTGCAGTAGTTCTCTTGCTCGTGGTTTTTTTGGTTTTTGCACGTTTTTTCATATTTCTTTAAACAATTTGTCTCATAATTATAGGTACGCTCGACGAAAGCATCTGGTAGATGTTACAGAGATATTCAATCAACTTAAGTGGGAAAAGAAGCAAAGACTTTTCAAACTAGTCTATGTTGTTTTTCTCCTCTTCCTCTGCTTATTCTGGTAATGTTTAGCCATAAAAAGAGACTTGTAATTACTTTATTCATCCGAGTTTATGTCTCTGAACAAGATCGATCTTCGTTTTTCTGTATCGTAATTTGCAGGATGATCTATGATACATTGGAAGATGCATGATAGGTGATACTGGACTGGTTTCTGCCTCATGCTAAGCAGTCAAATTGTTGCTTCTTTTGCATGGCTTTTGGCACACTCTGGTTTTGTGTTGTGAAGTCATCTTCTTTAATGGTTCATGGAAAGCTTGGTTTGCTCTAATGGCTGAGGATGATCTCTCTCTCTCTCTCTCTCTCTCTCTCTCTCTCTCACACTCATTTTAGTTTGAAAGGCCAAACTCAATCGTGGGTTAATTTTTAATTATGCAAACCATCATGCACTGTTGGCCTTCTTTTGCTGTACAAGTGATTCGATTATACTAAGTTGTACAGATTGACATTGATTGTCACGTTTACTTAGTTTTACATTGTCAAATTTTTACTTACTCTTTTATGTAACACAGAAAAATTGGTAGATTTTTTTTTTCTGCAGTGAATGATATCTACCAAGTGCTAATTTCCAACGCTAACGACCTCTTGACATAACTTCAAATTGCCATAGATCGATAGAGTTTGAAAGTAGATTACAAACTGCCGTAGAGGTAAAAAATTGAGTTATAACACGTGTTTAAATGAAAAACATGATAACAAAACATAAAATTTAACGATAAATTGATGATAATGTCTAAATTGTTGATATCTGGAAGCAATTACCCAAACGTTAAGAGTCTAAATTGTATCACCCTTAAATTTTTCTTTTTGTTCATAAAATTGCCACCTTTGACTGTATTTTTACGTGATAAAAAATCAAATTTTGATCGTTACTTTTGCTCTCTCTCGTCTGTGAAAATCAGATGAAATGGAGTTGGACCTCGTCTGAATTGGGTCGTCTTCTAAAAAGTAAATATTTTCGATCAGTATGGGCGAACCCAAACTCTGTTTTTACAGCCCAATACCATTGATTCGTTCTTCGGGAAGAGATTGATCTGGCCTACTCTCCGGTCTTCACTTTCTCTCCGTTGAGCTCTCTCTCCACTTTAGAGCGACAAACTACATCATCTTCTTCCGACCCAGAAAGGGTCTCTCTCTCTCTCTCTCTTCCCAAAAGGATGGCGGTCTCTATCCCAAGTCTTCAACCCCAAATTAAGGTTCCTCTTCCTTCTCCCAGGTTCTTTCTCTCTCTCTCTCTGGCGATTTCTAATATTGATGATAATCGACTAGACTTCATATATTCTTTATTTTTGGGCGTTGGCAGCTTTTCAACGAAGGTTTATTCAGGATTGAAGCTTCAATCTTCTGGTATTTTCACTCTCATTTCTATGCCTCTCTAATTTTCTTTGTTCTTCCGTAATTTCAATTGTTGTTGTTGTTCTTCTTCCTTTTTTTTTATCTCCTCATTTGTTCAGGTCCATTGAGCGGCAGACCTAGCCTGACAGTTGAATTTTATGCTAAAGTTCATAAAAGCTTACAACCTAGGTAATAATATGACTGGATTAAATTCTGTATTACCTTTGATTGCTGATGATATGCCATATTTGTTAAGATTAATGGTTTTGTACTATGAAAATTAACTAATCTTTACTTCCTTTTTTTTTTTTTAAATTCAGAATCATCTCTATCTCTTCTGTGTTTTTTTTAATGATTTTTGTTTCTAAAATTGAATCTATATCTGTTTTTAATTGTATAGTTTTATGAATTTCCTTGTCTGTTTTTTACAGAACCCACAACCGAAAATCGGCACGTCCTCAATTTACAATGATGCCAATAGGAACTCCTAGGGTACCATATAGAACTCCTGGTGAGGGAACTTGGCAGTGGGTTGATTTATGGAATGCTTTAGTAAGTTGTTTATCTTGTCTTCTTGATCCCCTATTCACTGCCATTTCCATATCATCGAAAGTTTCCTCGAAGAAAATGTTTATTTCTCAGCTGTGATCAATGTTTCTGAATTAAGTCCCTAATCTTCCATCTGTTTCCTTACCAAATGCAGCGACTTATCGTAAATTATCTTGTGATGCAGTATCGTGAGCGTGTTATTTTTATCGGGCAAAACATAGACGAAGAGTTTAGCAACAAAATATTGGCGACGATGCTATACCTCGACACCATTGAATCTTCCAAAAAGTTATATATGTACATTAATGGTCCCGGCGGAGATGTGAGATTTCAGAACCATATTTCTAATACTAGACTTTTGCTCCTATGTAATCTTGTTTTGAATTTAATCTGCTGATAAGTTTCCGTTTGCAGTTAACCCCGAGCCTGTCCATTTACGACACTATGCAAAGTTTGAAGAGCCCTGTAGCCACCCATTGTGTGGGGTATGCCTACAACTTAGCTGCCTTTCTTCTTGCAGCCGGAGAAAAGGTATTACTTTATTCGGCGTAACTTTGAGACACTTAATGCAATTATCCTCTAGGAAATCGAAAAAAAAAAACCAATAACTATTTACTTGAAGTTCAACTCTTTGTTTCTTGTTGTAAATCTTGTCGTTTTTTTCCCTCCTGTAGGGAAGCCGTTTTGCAATGCCTTTGGCAAGAATCGCCTTGCAGTCCCCAGCCGGAGCTGCTCGTGGTCAGGTATAAACGCATTCCTTTAACAAGAAGCCGGAGCTGGTCTTCGTCTCTCAACCTGAATTGTATTTCTTTGTTTTTTATGATAGGCTGATGATATTCGTAATGAAGCGAATGAGCTTCTAAGAATCAGAGATTACCTTTTCGACGAGCTATCGATGAAAACAGGGCAGCCAGTAGAAAAGGTCAGTTTCTTCCTCACCCAACTTGTCCTCAGGACCTTTAATAAAGACACCATTTTGAAAATTTACAAACTTCGAACTTTAACTTTCCAGATTAACAAAGACTTGAGTCGGATGAAACGCTTTAACGCTCAAGAAGCTCTTGAATATGGACTTATCGATCATATCGTCAGGCCTCCTCGAATAAAAGCCGATGCCCCCCGCAAGGATGCAGGAACAGGACTTGGTTAGTCCGAATGTAGCTTTATATAAACTGATCCCAAATATTTTTAAACTCGTATAAACCGTTCGATCTGCTAGAGATATCAAGATTGTTTTAGAAGCATAAGATTTGTTGTATTATCAAGAGCTTAAAAAAGCCATTGGAGGTTAGAGAAATTGGGTAATGTTCAAATGATATATCAAATCCCATTACATCAGTAGAAAACATTCTTGAAATCAAAAGATTAATGATCCAGGAGCCTAACTATTCTGCTAAACGAAGATGAAATCTGTCCAGAAATAGTGAAATGACAAATTACTGACGATGAAACTGCGTAATGTTGGTGATTTAGATTAGACTCTCTCATGGTAAAGATATATTGATATCAGTTGGCTTGCTTCTTGAATCCGGTGGAGGTAATGGCCAATTATCGCCTCGGAAAGGCGGGGAATTTGAGAAATTTGGCTTCGGATTTTCGCCGGAAACTGGAAGAGCTGCAGCCGGCGGCGAAGTTGAGTTGAAGTCGTGTTTTTGCTTCTTGGGTTTCTGCTCATGTTGGTTTCCTGATAGAAAACTCCCTACCACAACCTGATAATGGAATATCATAAAGGAATCAGACTGGTGTTATGGCAAAAAAGTTCATTAATCACAGTTTAATGCTTTAATTAGTCTAAAAAAAAAAAAAAAAAAAAAAAAAAAAAAAAAAAAAAAAAAAAAAAAAAAAAACAAAAACTGAGGGCTCCGTTCTCTCGTACATCAATCCATAGCAACGAGGATTGTCAGTGATATAGGATTCTCGAGATTGGGAGAAAACAAATTTACTGAATTTACTAACGTATGGCTTTATCTATAATAAAAAGAATCGAACGGGATCACTAACAGGAAACTGTCCATATCTAATAGGAGGAAATTCTTGCCCCCCTGCGTCGTTGGAGAGACCGAAATGTAGTTCAGTTCCTCCGTCCTTTAATGGGAACAACCTCTGTTGGTCAATATCGACCGGTTACACTTAACTAGATAAACAATAATCAACCACCAATTTTGACTCGTTGGAGCCTTTCAAAGTTCAATGAAAATCACAATAACTATTTTTATCTTATAAAAATGAAAGACACGATTAAAATTAGTTTTTTTCATATAGAAACAAATATTTTATTACCAAGAATTATAACAGTGAGATAGAGGCCTCGGGATAAGGTGATCAACAATAACCATTTAGATAACTTGAACAAAACCGAGACATGGTAGGTCGTAACATATTGTCTGTGAAAATCATTTGCGTGTAAATCACGTTGAGTAATTAGTTTTTTCTATTAAAATTTCAAAAATGTTACATACCAAAGTAAACTATTAAGAAGAACAAGAACTGACTCAGTAGATAGACAAACGCGTTCGACGAATCCCCTGAAATTTTTGGATAAAATTGTACATAAAGTACCATGAAATAGATGCTCAAAAAAGAAATATTCACAAAACTATTTACCATACATCCATTTTTTTTTAAAAAAAATTGATCCCAAAATA